>BHFT01021327.1:0-97741 GCA_004320025.1 Laticauda laticaudata
TAAAGCGGCACGAATTCTACCGCAGAGACCAGCGAGATGGGGAGGACCGTCGCCGATTTCGTGGCTGCTCTACGAAAATAGGGGTGAGTGCGATTTTCTAAACATCGACGAAGCGATGAGAGATCGCCGTGGTTATTAGGGCTCAGAGACATTACAGCGCCAAAGTAAGCTGTTAAACAAGCCCAATATCACTGTGACCGAAGCAATCGCGGAAGCCATGGCCGCCGCAAGCCCAAAAAAAGAAATCGCGGTCAAAATAAGAAAAATGAAAACAAAAATGGCGAAGAACCCCAACTAGAGAAAGGAAGCAGCCTACCACCACCACCCATTTCGAAGAGTCGAGAGAGGAAACCGAATCGAGCGAGGAAAACAACGAGGTTCCACCGTCTGCTCGCCAATAAAAAAGAGCGCGGAAAGAAGAAATTGGCGGAATGCGCTGGCTGCGGAGGAAACCATGCCCGAAGCCGAATGCAGATTTCTCGATATGCTATCTGCAGGTACTGTAAAAAACGCGGGCACATCGAGAAAGTCTGCAGAAACAGAAAAAACTATAGCCCCACGAGACACAGAAATTCCCCAACACGAGCTGAGCCTAAACGAGCAGAGAGAAAGTGGCAACAAGAGAAACGAGCCAATACACACCAAACCATCACTATAGAAAGCGCCCAGACGGGAAAGCGGCAAGAAGGTTAAAGTGACTGAACAATCAAAGGGAAGCCCTGTAAGATGGAGGTGGACTCCGGGTCCTTCCTTTCGATGGTTTCTTGGGATACCATAAAAAGCGATCCCAGACATCAAATCCAGACAACTACAAAAACAACCTTTGACTCTAAAGGGACTATCAGGGAAACCGAATCCCTGTTAATTGGCTGGGACAATTTTAGTCACTTATTAAGCAACATGTCAAAAGACTGCGCTAACCATCGTCGACCGGACAGACCGAGCCTCCTGGGCATCGAATGGTTCGCACCCTTGGCATCGGGTATGACCGGGGTCGATCGAGTAACCACCACCAATTGGGAAGATACCCCATCCGCGAATTCCAAGACGTTTTCGACGGCTCACTGGCAAGTATCGGGAAACCCTATCTCTTTTAGCCTAGATCCCCAGATTAGCCCCAAGAAGATTTAAAAGCCAGACGAGTTCCCTTTGCACTAAAGGCAAAGATAGAGGAACAACTCGACAAACTAATAGCCCAGGGGGTGTTAGAACCTGTGGACCATGCCAAATGGGAAACGCCTATTGTTTACACCCATAAAACCTGACGGTCCATTTAGAATCTTGGGGACTATAAGGCAACCCTGAACCATGCTTTACAACCAAGCGCATACCCAGTGCCAGTAGTCCAACATTACTCCACTCCCTGGGCAAAGGCAAAATTTTTGCTAAACTGGACTTGGACAAGCCTATCAGCAACTTCCAGTGGACCCAGAGACGGCGAAGCGCAAACCATATAGTCACACACAAGCGCGCATTCAAATGCCACCGAACTCCAATTTGGAGTAAGCGTGGCACCAGGCGTTTTTTCAAGTTTGATGGAACGCCTCCTTAATGGCATACAAGGGGTCATTCCCTATTTCGACGACGTCTTAATCTCGGCCAGAGATGAGACTCAACTAAAAAAAAGACTCACAGAAGTACTAACCAATTTAGGAATCTGGCCTTAAAGAAAAAAGGAAAAATGCTTGCCTAATGAAAAAAAGCGTTGAATTCTTGGGCTACTCAATAGACGGTGAGGGCATCCACCCCACAGATAAGAAAAATCAAAGGCAATACAAGAAGCACCTGAACCAGGAAACTAAAACAGAACTGCAAGCCTTTTTAGGACTTATTAATTTTTATCATGTATTTCTGCCAAAACAAGGCCACTATAGCTGAACCGTTACACCGTCTTTTAGATAAAAAAGCAAACTGGACATGGGGTGTAGCAAAGAAAAAGGAAGGCTTTCCAGAATATTAAAAAGTTGCTAACATCCACAAACGTTCTCATCCAATTTAGCAACACACTGCCTTTAAGGAGTGACCTTGCGACGCTTCACCATTTGGAGTAGGTGCCGTTCCTAAGCCACCCACAACTTCGGATGGCAGAGAAGCACCCGTCGGCATACTATTCTAGGACTCTATCAAAGACTGACAAATTACATCAACTGGACAGGGAAGCCCTAGCAATAGTCGCTGGAGTAAAACGCTTCCATGAAATATCTGTACGGGCGGGGCTTTTCAAATTTGTAACGGACCACAAACCACTGTTGGGAATTTTGGCGGGAAAACAAGCCGACGCCTAACATACTGTCACCAAGAATGTCTAGATGGTCAGAGTTCCTTGCAGCCTATTCCTATACTCTGACACATCGACCAGGGGAAACAAATTTCCCATGCGGACGCTTTGAGCAGAGCACCACCTACCAACCACTGATGAAGAACCCGGCACCAGCAATGACATCGCTGCAAATAGAGACTTGTCCCGATCTACCCATCTCCGCCTATGATGTCGCAAGAGCCACCGCTAAGGACTCATTGACTGCCCGTATTCTTGGCTGGGTAGGTAAAGGCTGGCCAGAGACACAAAAAACTGAAAACTTTTAAACCGTTCCGGTCCAGACAGGACTGAACTATCTATTCTAAAGGGGTGTTTGCTGTGGGGAGATCGGGTGGTCATCCCAGCCAAGTGCAAGCCCAGGAGTACTAGGGATGTTGCACGAGGGTCACCCTGGAATGGTTAAAATGAAAAGCCTGGCCAAGAGCTATGTGTGGTGGCCAGGCATTGATAAGGACATAGAGTATTGGGTGAACTCTTGCCATAAATGCCAGGGAATCAGACCTTCTCCTCCAAAAGCACCCATCAGGGACTGGGAGACCCCTAGGGGACCATGGTCTAGAATTCATATAGATTTCGCGGTCCAACCAAGGGGCATACCTTTCTGGTTGTCGTTGATGCTACTCAAATTGGCTTGAAGTAAAAATCATGCCATCAACGACAACAGAAACACTAATAAAAAAATTAAGACGACCTTTTCGCCACCCACGGTCTACCAGACGTTCTGGTCTCGGACAATGGACCACAACTAACAAGCTTGCAAATTCGAGCAATACCTTAGCCTCCCTAGTATCAGACATTGCCCTATCGCGCCGGCCCATCCGGCTGCAAACGGCAGAGCCGAGAGAGAATGGTCCGATTCACAAAGGAAGGCTAGAAAGAATGGACATAGGTAGTCCAACAAAAAGTAAACCGTTTACTAACACTCCAGCCACATAACGCCCAGTACAGTTACTAACAAGTCCCCGGCGGAATTACTTATGGGACGAAAATTACGATCCACAACTTGACAGACTACACCCAAATTTTAACCAGAAAACCCCCCTGATTCCTCACAAAGTTTAGGCAATTCCAGTTAGGCGACTTGGTATACGCGAAAAATTTCACTGGTGAACCATTATGGGTACCTGGACAAATTACCCAACTTACAGGCCCCAAATCCTATTGTTTAACGGTAGACGATGGCAGCGGGAGTGGAAGCGGCACATAGACCAGCTTCGATCCCGAATAATTGAACGGCCAACAGACCCACAACCAGTCGCCGACAACACACAACCAGTTGCCGACAATACCGATAAAAACTCAAACCAGGGTGGGGGGGAACGGCGAGAAGTTAATAAAGAAACCGTTTAAAACTAAACAAACTATTTATACCAACAAAAAGAGCAAATTAAAAGACCCACTGTTTGAAGAGACTTGCGGGAAGAGACCCGTCGGAAGGGGCCAGCCAGGCCAGCTCAACCTGCCCAATGGAAACGGGTGGAGCGGCAAAAACCGCCGGCCTAAGCAACTCAGGCGGCGGCAAAATGGCCGACTCACCCTTCCAGACGGTTCCAGAGCGAAGATCGGAAGACACAGCAGCCCCATCCGAACCGGTCGAAGCCTTCGCTAAGAATGAAACCGCGCAAGTCAAATCGAGTTCGGAGAAGCCCCACCTACCTGCGTGACTACGTAACCACATAGGACTGAACTAAGAGGGGAGGGGTGTTCTATATGCAAGTGGTTGAAATCCTAGGCTACTGTTCTGATTGGTCCAGATAAATAAGAAGTGGATTGGTCACTAGGAACCAATCCAAAGAGCTGCTGAAAGGCGGCAATTTTAAAGAAATGCCATAGGCTGAAAGCAAGCAGGCCAGCCTGTATTAAAAGCGCTGGCTTGCAGCTGCAGCCAAACTGTTCCTATTCTGACTACTGTTTGAATAAAACCTTTTGTTGTTGGAACCCGGTCTACCTCGTATGTTTTCAAACAAAACACCTACCAGATCACGTTGCCATTGCTTCAAGAAGAGTGTGTCCGCTGTCTCAGATTGGGCAAAAGAATTATACTTTATGGTACATTATTTATATATCAAGAAGAAGAAGAAAGCTGACTGTCTTTTGACAGATTCAGAAAGAGCAAATAGGGAAAAAAAGGTTCTGAATAAACACCTCAATCCAAGGCCTGGAAGAACAATTAGATCTTTAGCAGTTTGTAGAAAGTCAGAAGAATGGAAGCAATATGAATTTCTGGGAAGCACAAAATTATACAAGTCAGACAAGTATCACCAAGAAGGCAAGCTTCCCAAGTCCAAATGTTACACTGCTTAATTGAAGGAACTTGGACTTTGCCCACTCTGATCTCACTGGATGGACAGAAACATACGGAGACAGGTCATCTCTCAAGTAAATAGGCCTATGTGATGCAGGACTTTATAGATGATAGATAGCACCATAAACTACATCCAGAAGTCAACTGGCAACAAGTGCACTTTGTGAAGAATTGGGAACACCTGCACATACTGCAATGTAAACTTTTCTGTCCATTCTGGATTAGCTGAAGTTTCCAAGTGGTCTTCAAAGGCCACTTCATATAGAGTTCATTACAATAATGTAGTGAAGAGGTGGCTAAAGCATGAAGGATTGCTTGAAGAGCCTCACAAGTCCAGGAATGGGCACAACTGCTGTGCAAGGTGAACTGCAAAAAAATACCTTGTGAGCACACTTGTCTATGTAGCTGTAAGTCCAAGAGGATCTCCCGATTGTACAATAGTCTCTCATGAGAAAGTGCAACTCCATTAAGTAATAAAGATGGAAAATCCCTTTTACCTGGGGCTGTGGTGAGGAAATAAAACAAAGACACATGGTTTTGTCAGAATGAAACCTGAATCTGCTCCTCTCCATGAAGACCCGTATAAACTCTCAGCACAGAGTCAGAGCCTCTAACAATATCATTTAATTGTCTTGGGATTGAGATGTATAATTAGGTATTATCAGCATATTGATTCCAGACTGGTGGATGACCGCACAGAACAGCTAAATATAGATTTAAGAGGAGAGAGAATCGTTGAGACACACCAACAAGTGAAGGCCCCAGATATCTCTCATTCCTTGTCAACTTTTATTTATTTAATGTATCAAAATGTCTTGCAATTATGAAGCACAAAATTTAAGTGTTCATAATAAATACAAGTAAATTAATATGAAACAGTAATAATATCATTTTATATCATTAACTTCTTCAAGCCCTCTGAAATAATTAGATTTGACCTCGTTTCTAAGAGGATGTTACTGGCAGAACTAATCTAGGCATTCCAGAGGGTTGAGAGGGTAATGAAGAAAAAAGAGAAATAATATCTCTAAACCTCAGCCCTCTTCAGTTCTTGGAAATGACCGTTAGTAGCTTACTTCAGAATATCTCAGATAAGTTGAATTGGACTGAAAGAAGTATCTAGGTACCAAACCATAACAAAACTTTGTAAATTAAAACTAGTACTTGATTTGTACAGAAGAACCAATTGGCAAACAGTTTTTGGCCAGAAAATTATTGTGAAATGATCGGAATACTGCAAGTCCACCAACAACACAAGCCTGCCAATAACACAAGTCACCACATTCTGAACCAATTTGTCATCTCAATAATCACAAAGGAGACATCCAGACAAAGAGAGGGATGCATAAATATCTCTGTATTAAATAACAAAGGAACACTATTAAAAACACTTCACACAAACCTTAATAAGCAACAGGGATATTTGATCTGTTCAAAGATGTGGATGCTATATACCCAGTTCCATAACAGTTACAACAATACTTGAACCGGTTGTGGAAGTAAACTTTGGTTTCTCTTTCACAGTGGCTGGCCTATCACTGCAGACCATGAATCACTTATATTCTTGGTCTGGCTTCTAGCTGTGAGAGCTAGATGTAGGTTGTTGTTACAATAGCACCAATCAGAAGGTGCTATTAATAGATCAGAATTAATAGTAATAAAAAGTATTTAGTGTGAAGCTATCATCTTGTTGATGTAGTCTAAAAGAATAAATGCAAATAAACACTTGAAAAAAGACTGTAATGTAACCTATAACTGCATTACAAAATGAAGAAATGGATGAAGTGCCATTTGGAATGAAAATTCAGCTGGAGGCCTGACCTTTACTGATCTTTATAAAATAGTGCACCAGAATAAATCTTGAAGTTCAGAATAATTTAAAATTTTTCCACACAGTATGGGGGAAAGAAGGGATTTTTCTTCCTCTCGCATGTTTAAAGGCTAGTTTAAGAAGAACTGAATATAAAATAGCGTATGGTCTCTGAGGGAAATGTGTTTTTGCTATGTTTGTTTTGTTTTGATTTACTTTGGTGAATTTTATCTGTTAGATTCCTTTACTCTAGCAGACTACAAATAGGAAAATAGAATGCCAGGCTGTATATGCAACACATTTTATTTTCAATTTAAGATTGATTTGGGGGGCGGATTTCATGGAGGGAATGATAAAATAAATTGCTTTTTTTCTGAAAACAAAAATGTGACAGATAATGTACACTGAACCAACTAATAATATATTATAGAAATGTAAAAGTGAAACATGTTTTACTATTCTCCTTGTCCCCTCTTTAAAAATTAAAAAATAAATTAGAATATTATTGGAGCAAATCAAGACACAGAGTATCCTGGAGAATATTAGAATAAATGTTTTTGGAAAATATAAATTAAAGTAATCATATTTAAATATTTGTTTTCTTGAGCTATACATTTTAGATGTGTGCTTACATCTACATTTGCCTCTCTTTTTGCATCTATGTGGTGGTAGTTGGGTTAAGCAATCTCATCTTCTTTGCCCTGTGGATTGCACCTTCCATTTAAATAAAATCAGAATACGAATCATGTTTTCTTCATCGTTCAAAATCTCCATTTCTAAGAATTGAAGTATGAAGCCAAAGGATCCTCCTCCCTCTTGTGACTCTTTCATTTTTTTTAAGTTCCATTTTTAATTTCTCAAGGAGCACTGTCATTTTAAGCACTTTTAAACAACCACCCAATTAATTTTAATTCAAATCACTAAAAATCCAACACTCAAAATTCCAAAAATCACCCAATAATCCAAAACTGTTTCTTCTTGCTTCTTTTTTCCGCTTTCCCTTTCCAGGGACTCTTTTATCCTGTAACAAAGTTTCAGTTACAATATATCCTTTGGAAGTCTTGTTAAAATTTCACAGTTAATTCTTTTTATTTCCAGGTGGGACTCTCTGTTGTTTCCAAGTTCCACCCTTTCTTTCTTCCTCCACTTTTCTCCTTTTGAAGGCTTTAGACTATCCAGAAAGTCTGTATTTTTCCTCTGACACTTTAATTTCAGCTTATTAGTGTCAAAGTAAATTAACACAAATTTCTTACTTAAATCTCTTCTTTTTAGCATTCAAAGTCAATTGCAACTGTCCATGTGAGAAAGAAAAAAAATATTTTTTTTCTTTTTCCCTCTCCACTGCTTTTAAATTTTTCTTTCAGGAATAACACTCTTAATAGTTTTAGTTCCAGGGTACTTTGCATAGATGTTATCTCTGCTTAGCTGGGTCTGTCAAGCTCTCCCCTTTGTCTTCTCTCCTGCTCACTCTTGTCCAGTTGGGTTCCTCTTTGAGGTGACCATTTCTCACCACCACTGCAACCACCTTCAGGAAAGGGAGTAATGACCAGCCAAGGAGAAGAGATGCAGCTCCCCTTGACTCAGCTGGTGGTCTCCCCCCTCTTCGCCACCTCTATGGGGTGGCTTCAGCCCTGAATCCAAAGGTTCAGGGTGCTCCAGAGGCGAGCATGTATCGAAACTGTGCACGATCGCGGATTTCAGTCTGTTGCTGAAAAAGCCCAAACCAGAAGAACTGTTTGTCTGCAAATATGCCTCCCCTCTTAAAGATTTGGCAAGAAGGGTAAGGGGGATTGTCACTGGGTGATATTCTAGCACCCAAATTTTCAGAGTGCTGAGTAAGAACTAGGTAGAGTTCCATATAGATCTGCCTTGCAGAAATTCATGAGATTTTCTCCAATGCATACTAATTTTTTAGGTATAATATATGATTATATACATTACTTATATATAATATATACATTACTTATAGTAATGTAACAAGATTTACATCATCTGCTTTCCTAACTACATTTATTTTCTGGATTAGCTACTATATATGCAAAAAGATAAGCAGGAAAAAGAGCTCACAATCAGTTATAAGTGTTAGTCATACATCACTTGCTGGACTGTACTACTTTTTTTTGTACTCAGCAATACAGTTAATCATAAATAATTCATTCATATTAAAACTGATTGGCTGTGACTCAATCAATTCTGGACTATAAATTGTTCCTGATGCCACACATAACTTATGCCTACTTGTTTTAGAGTTTCTTTAAAATTTTCCTGAAAGTTTTGTGAAGTTTTGATTGCTTTGTCATTGTGCTTACATTTTGGATAATCTTTTGAATTAATACATGACTGATTTTAAATCAGGCTGAATTCCTATGAATTCACTTGAATTATTTCTTATGCCTCCCCATTGGCATTCACTTTTAACAATTTTGAAGAGAGATAAATACTATTGTCACTGTAGAATAGATGGTTCATAAAGATTTACAGAATGTTTAAGATGTTAGCACTCATGAAGATTTTTCAGTTTGTTGCTGCTTTGCATATTTTTTACCATCATTAGTCTAATTTCAGTTGAAAACCACAAAGTTCTGTTTTATTTATTCTCAAGAGGCTACCTTGAAGACACTCTTGATTTCCAGCAGCTGCCTGGGTAACAACTTCCTGCAGATTGTTTTGAGCAAGATTTCAAAGTGGTTTGCCATTGCTTCTTTCCTAGGGCTGAGAAGGTCACCCAGCTCTCCTCATGCCTAAGACAGGACCAAGACTCATGATTTTCCCATTTGTAGCCTAATGCCTGAACTACTACACCAAATTTGCTCTTTATTTCTTGAATATTAATTTTGTAAGATACACACAAACAAACACACACACACAGAGTTGCAAGCAAGATTATGTTAAAAATCTTATCTACTTGCTGTGCAGTATGTTCCAAACACTCTCACTGCCACAGTCCCATAAAGCAGCAACACATACTTCAGTTGCAGAAATGTCTCATAAAACTCTAATGTTGCATTATGCAGGAATAGTTATTGACAAGTATAATTGTTCACAGAAGTACAGTAGATGTAATGAGCTTTATAATTGACTTCTGAAATAGAATCCTGTAGCCAAGTACTTGCATCATACAAAATATGGGTTAAAAATAAGCAGGGGGCAATGGACAATTTGCACTGACTTTACCAAAATAGGAAACTTGCCATCATCATCATGCTTTTGTTATCCTAGAACATTGTTTCTTTCCAGGATAATCTAGGCATTCCTGGGATGTTTTTTATATAAATTGTTCTTTTTAAAAAATCAGTGACTTTATTCTCATGTCTTCTGAGAAAATGACTTTCTATGCATATGTCGAATCTTCAATGTGGTTTTGACTTTCAGCCAAAATGCCTGCAAAACTTACAGCTAATTATATGCTTAAGAAAGCTTGTAAATGAGTAGAGTCAGCAGGTATAATCCTATTTCAATTAGTATGTGTACAACTGAATGTTCATCCATGATTGTGTCAAACACTAATCACGATGCATGGCTAGAATGTAATGTCTCGAACTTTAAAAAATTGTTGAATCCTATATGTGAACAATTTATACAGAAATCAATATTGTGTGGTGTGTGTGTGGTGTGTGTGGTGTATATGTAATATATATATATATTATATATATATATATATATATATATATATATTATATATATATATTTGTTTTTTTAAGCTCTCGCGGGTACTTACATTTGTGCTGTTTTTGCTTCCTTCGGGTATTATCCCCACGTCATTGTAGTTCTGTTAAAGTTGTAGCTCATTGTAGTTCTGTTAAAGTTGTAGCAACGTTTCAGCAGAATCTCATCTGCCATCATCAGGCTTCTGCATGGAAGTGTGTCTCACAGTTCCTCTGTTTCAAATTTGAGGCTGGTCTATTCTGATTGGCTAGTAACCTGGGTCTGTGTTCATTGGACTTGGAGTTTGATTGATTGGTGTGTTTCTGGTTTCTCTGTCTGTTTTGTGGCTTTGATTGGCTGGCAGCACTCTGTTCTTGTGTTGGAGGCTTTCAATGCAGCTTGGCTTCGTGTGAAAGGACGGCTGCTCTTCATCAGCAAACTGGGTTTCCACCTGGGTGCCTGGTGGGGGTGTGTTTGAGTTGGAGGCAATCAGAGGGAGTCTGTCTGTGCTCAGGTGTTTGTCTGTTTTGTGGTGTGGAGATCTTTCTATTTGAGAGTGCAGGCTTCCAAAATGATTGACAGTCTGCTGGAATCATCTCTTCTATTCATGCTGTCAAGGTCTTTTCCAATCTCTATGGCTTTCTCTGATGATTCTGTGGCTGGGTTTCTATAGTGGCTAGGGTTTTTGGTGCCATTGAAGTTGATGTTGTGGACCTGTGGTTTTCATGTGTTGGACTAGTGAGGAGGTGTGGTTCCAGCTTTTTTACTGCATTTTTGTGTTCATCTAGGCGGGTACTTATTCTTCTATTGGTCTGTCCAATGTATGTGGCCGGCATGAATGTACAGGGAATTTCGTATATGCCTTGGTTTTCCAGGTCAATTTTGTCTTTGGGGTTCCTCAGGATGGTGCTATTTTTTGTCTGTTTTGAAGGCAGTCTTGATGTGATGCCTGTGTAGTATCTTTACTGATTTTATCTGTAGTACCTCTTATGTAGGGCAAGACAGCTGTTCCATAGGTCTGTAGTCTTCTAGGTCTCTGTTGTCTTGGTGTGTTTTGTGGATCAAGCTGGTGATTTTGTTTTTGTGGAAGCCATTGGCTTTCAATACTTCAGTCAGGGTGCATAGTTCAGTCTTTATATGTGTCTTATCTGCCAGGCGTTTGGTTCTGGTAATTAGTGTCTTCGCCACAGAATTTATCTGTGCTGGGTGGTGGTGGATTGGGCGTTGAGGTAGCGGTTGGTGTGTGTTTTCTTTTTGTATATGGTGTGTCCCAGTGTGCCATCTGTTCTTTTGTAGATTAGTACATCTAGGAATGGTAGTTGTTTGTTTATTTCGTTTCATGGTGAACTTGATTTTGGGGTGTGTGTTGTTTAGGTGTGTTAGGAAATTGTTTAGGTTTTCTTTCCATGGGGCAAAATCACAAATGTGTCATCGATGTATCTTAGCCATAGTTTGGGTTTGTGGGTGGCATTAGCCAGGGCTTTGGATTCGAATTCTTCCATGAACAGGTTTGCAATGACGGGTGACAGTGGTGATCCCATAGGGGCTCCTTCAATTTGCTTGTATCTTTTGTCCTTTGTATATGAAATATGTGTTGGTTAGGCAGTGTTTTCTGTTAGTTCCATGAGGTCTTTAGCTGGTTGGTATTTTTTTTGATGATTCCAAGAGTTTCTTTTATCGGACTTGAGTGAATAGTGAAACCACGTCGAAACTTACAGCAGATCTTCTTGTTCTACGTGTAGATCTTTGATTATTTCTAAGAAGTGGTATGAGTTTTTGTACATATGAAGCTGCGGTTTCAGCATGGGGCTGTAGTTGTTTTGCTAAGTATTTAGCTAGGTTTTGTAATGGTGCTCCTATGGAGCTGACTATGGGTCTGAGAGGTATGCCTTCTCTGTGTATTTTTGGGAGGCCGTATAATTTGGGCGCATCTAGAAGATTTTTCTCTTGGGATGATCGTCTGTTGGATTTCTTTGCTTATGTGGCTGGTTATAATTTTCTTCTGGTTATTTTTCCAGATATGTGGTTGGGTCTGTGTTATAGGTTTGTATGTGGAGTCTTGGAAGTAGGTCCTGTCAATTTTGTTTCATAGTCTTTCTGTCCATTACTACTGTGGCATTTCCTTTGTCTGCTGGGAGTATTATTATGCTGTTATCATTTTTCAGGTTTGTAACGCTGTGAATTCATCTTTTTGCAATTATTTTTGTGGTGGTTTTCGTTGTGCATAAGATGTGAGTAACCTGGTATCTTATTCTGTCAGCTTCATCAGTATTAATTTTGGTTAGGCTGATTCTACTGCACATATGATGGATTCTGTTGGGATTTTTTTTGGGTGCTATGGCATAATTAAATCCTTTGGATAGGACATCTCTGTTTCTGTTTTGTTGAGTTCTCTGTTGGAAACGTTGTATACTAATTGTTTCAGGTGTTGTGGTGGGTTATTGGGAATTTTCTTGTCATTTTCTAATTTTTGTAAGCTTCTTTGAGAGTTTATCATTTTTGTAAGTGCTTTCAGTTTCAGCTCTCCAAGTTGTTAAGTTGTTTAATCCTATCCAAAGTAGAGGGTGGATTTTGCTGCTCAATTCCAGGTGTAGTGCTAGCAAATCTTTGTTTAACTGATCTAATTGGAATCCTTTACTGTGAACTTCATTTCTGAGTAGAGCCAATTCTGTTTCTTCAGGATACGTTTGGTAGCTGCTGTGTGCTTATGAAATGTTAATTTGAAGCAGGTTGTGTTACACTCGTTGTCTCTGCAGCTGCATAGGAATTTATAGGTCACATAAGTATTCCTGCTCTTTTAACTTCCAGCTTCTCATAGCTCTTGAATCTGGCTGTTTATTTCCTCCCCGTAGAGGCAGATATTTGTTTTTTTAAGCTCTCGCGAGTACTTACATTTGTGCTGTTTAGCTTCCTTCGGGTATTATCCAGGCTGATGATGGCAGATGAGATTCTGCTGAAACGGTGCTACAACTTTAACAGAAACTACAATGAGCTACAACTTTTAACAAGACTACAATGACGTGGGATAATACCCGAAGGAAGCTAAACAGCACAAATGTAAGTACCCACGAGAGCTTAAAAAAACATATTATATATATATATATAATATATATATATTATATATATATATATATATATATATATATATATTATATATATATATATATATATAAATTGTTATTATTTGGAGGAATTCTTTTCTTAACATGTTATCAAAATATGTTTTTGAAGTGTCAGAAGTCATACTGATCAAGCTGAGATAAAAATCATTCCAGAAGACCAAGTGGCTATGAGAGATGGCTACCCCAAAAGTTTTGAAATCAAGGAACAAATTACTCCATTTAATTTTTAATTTTTAATTTATTGATTTGATTTGATTTGTCAATTGCTTACAAGATAATAGAAATAAGAATAAACATAAGTATCAATACTGGAAATAAATATGAATAATTGGGGACAATAGGACATGGATGGTAGGCTACCATTTAGTGCTTATGCTTGCCCCTTACAGACCTTTAGGAATGAGATGAGGTCAATGGTGGTTAGTTTGAGGGAAAAGGATGTGGGTTTTTGAGGACATAACAACAGAATTAGGCAATGTGTTCCAGACATTGACCCTCTGTTGCTTGAAGTCTACTTTCTGTAATCAAGTTTGGAGTGGTTTACATTAAGTTTATATCTATTGTGTGCTCTTTTATTGTTGCAGTTGAAGCTGAACAAGTCATTGACTGGTAGTACATTGTAGCAAATAATTTTGTATACTATTCTATGATGAATTCTATGAATTTATATGATGCAAAATACTATAAAAGAACAAGTTATCTGGGGAAAGTATTCATTGTAAATTAGGAGTTCAAAAAATGTTGCTATCCTTATTTTTAAGGAGCTTGATGGTCAATATGTTACTGAGACACCCTAGAAGAAAACTGTGTGAAAATATGGATATATAGGCTGTAGATCAGTTTTAAAGCATAAAAAACATTAGTACACAGTTAGTGGCATTATTGTCCTGTTGTGCAGATTCCCTCAATTTATAATCATTTTAAATAAAGATCAGAAAGATAGGAATAGTTGAAATGAAATTGACTACCTAAAACTTATTTCGATTATCTTAAAACATTGAAATGTTTTCATGATTTACAATGATTTACTCATGAAAAAATATACGTAGACTATGATTCCTCAGTCATCGTTCTATTGTATGGATACAATCACTTATGTATGTGTTATTAACACATACATATAGCCCTTTTGCACATATAATGTTTTATCTGATTGGGAATAGACTATAAAATAGAGATAATTGAATAGAAGGGGGAAATTCTAACTTGTGGTTAGAATTCTGGCCCTCAAAGGTCAATGTTATATGGATCTTCCAATTGTTGAATGGAAAGAAAGATAAGGAAATGGTCCCTGAATAACAACTTTGCTACTCCTTATTGGCTGAGTTTGCCCATTTATTTGCTGAAACCATGCTACTAAAGTGATATAAAAAGGCTGTGCTTCCAAAGTCTAATAAAGCCACACCCTGGAGCAGATTGGTTCAGCTCTTAACAACTTTTAGTAAATCCTAGGGCTGCATTTCAGTGAAAGATCCTTGCTTGAGGACTACATTGTCCACTTCAATTGATTCAAGAGATTTTTCTATGGAATAAGCAAAAAAAACCCAAAAACTAGTTAGAAAGATTCCCCCTTTCTGCCTTTTGTCTGAGTAACTTTAGTTACAGATAGAGAATCCAAGGCCAACCTGGGATTCTTTGAAATATTTTCCTTCCCTGTTGCTACTAGAATTGTTGTATCATTAAACGTCCTCCACTTTTCTGGAAGTCCTTTCCTTAAGTAGTCCGGTCTACATAAGAGTCTCAGCTTAACCGAAAAACTATTCTATGCATTCAGCTCTTCTGGCTTCCTGGCTTGGCGATAATAGTGAGCAAATAGTGAGCTAAATTGGGGACATTTTAAGAAAAAGAGGGAGAAAATCATGTAATACATCAATGATATCGCCCGTGATTTGCTGCAATGCGTGGTTGGTGAAAGCCAGAACTAGATTGTCGGGCTTCCTGCTGTTTGTTTTAAGTTAGCTAGAGATTTCTGGGCATTTACCTTTTCTTCCTCTGATGAAAAGTAATCCAGATAGACCGTGACTGTAGAATGCCCCAAATGTATAACTGCTATATTAAACTGGGCATTGATAGACATATAAAGGAACTGATTGCAAAGTAAATGAAATTTGCTGCTTAAGTGCCCACAAGTGCCCTCAGGAGGAATGGTGAATTGCATACTTTTTATCTGATGCTTTTGGCATCACAGATCTGAAAATAATTTTGGTCGCCATCTCATAATGTACCCTTTCAAATTTCCTATGGCAATTGAGTCACACAATTGAATGAGACGCATCCCTCTTCCCTTTAGAGGTCTGCTGTAGCATTTTGTTGCAATATCATACCTAAAGACAGAAATACCCTAAGCCTTTCTCCAATAATCTCTGTTAATAAAGATCCCTTCAGTTCCAACAGCCGCTTGGTTCTTAGTCCATGGGGTGCAATTTTGAGGCTTGCTTTCATATATTTGGCCTGCCTCTTCTCTAGCTGTTATTCCTCAGTTTGGGTGTGTCATGTTGCTCTTCTAGTGACAAGGCAGAAAAAAATATATCTTCTTCATGATAGGCATTTGATATATATAGTTTTAAACTTGTTCTAATAGCTCCACTTAATCTTCTTTCCTGAACTGGAAAGTTGAAGCCATTTATTCTCGCCCTTGTATAATGTATATTCTAAAACCTCTGCTACTATCTGCTGAATCCTTACCAAGCTGACAGTATTCACATAATAAATGGATATTCATAATCTGAATGAAAGTCAAAGCAATGTGAGGCACTAGGGGAAACTGTAACTGCCCTCAAGAGGAAGTCAGCAATAATGGCTGCTAGCTTTGAGATAATAATTGTTCTGCAGATGTATTTTGAAAGGCAATAGGCTCAGCTATAGGAATACTACAGTATTAAATCTGGATCAGTATGAAATAATGAGAAGTGTGGTTCTGACAATTGGCTCATGCTTTGATCACCTAATATCTAGACTACCTTTGAAAATAACTTGGGAGCTTCAGTTGGTTCAAAGCACAGTGGGCAGTCTTCTAACCAACAATAGAAGATGAACTATGTAAAGCCCAAGCTATGACTGCTGTGCTGGTTACTAAGTTACTTCTGGATCCAATTCAAAACCATGGATATTGTGTTTAAAGCTCTATATGACTTGCCTCTTGGTACTTGCCAGGCCATCTCTACCATTAAGATTTGACTCACCCTATGCATTCTAGCATAGAGGTTTTCTAAGGATCCCAACCACCACTCGAAGTGTGAAGGGGCCTGCAATGCACACTTTTAATTGTTGCCCTCATACTTTGGAACATTTTTTGTTTTAAGCTCCAGAATATTCCTAACCTCCTGGTCTTTAGGAAATGCTTAAAACCTGACTGTTCTGCAGACCACTGAGTGCTAATAGTATTAAGGCTGCCATAATTGTTATTAGTTAGAAATATTATCTCCTTTTTCTATTAAGCTCTTTAATTCTCGAAAACCACCTTGAGTCGATGAAATTGGGTGGTATATATACAATACTGTATAAATAAAAAAGAGGATATTTAGTCTATCTGTAAATAAAATTGGTACTATTTTATTAGAAATGAAACCATAATGATTTGGGCTTTAGGTTTCAACTAAAACTATCCGTCTTTAAAGACAGGAAATAGCTATGCCTTTTTTGTGGCCCTTTAGTGAAAAGAAAGTAGGATGCAAGGAATATTGGC
The DNA here is from genome assembly GCA_004320025.1 of Laticauda laticaudata. Classification (NCBI taxonomy): domain Eukaryota; kingdom Metazoa; phylum Chordata; class Lepidosauria; order Squamata; family Elapidae; genus Laticauda; species Laticauda laticaudata. Next base: position 16,888 of record BHFT01021327.1, read on the forward strand.
TTTTTCATTTGTTTTCCTTGCTGCCAGCTTGACTTTCAGCACCAATAAGTTTACATGCAAAAGCAGGTCATGAAATGAATGGATTAATTTTTGACAATGCAATTTGTTGGCAAAGGAGATTCACTGAGGTTTGGAATCACGGTAGAGAAAGCAGCAGAAAAACTTCCCTTCTGTGGTACCAGTTTAAATGTACTACAGTTGCATTTTTATTAAGGTGCAAAATGAATAAGCTGCTAGATAAAGTATGTCTTTACAGTAATATGTAAGCTGGTATCCCCTATTAAAAATATGGTTGATGTAATTAGAAAAGGTAGATATACTGTATGTTAACCCAGCCAATTTAGGAAAGTTTATCTTGAGATGGAGTTCCAAAGATGCTTTTTCAAGAAGCAACTGGACTTTCTGTTTTTTCTTTGCAGATGTTTTGCTTCTTGTCCAAGAAGCTTCTTCAGCTGAAGAAACTTCTTGGATGGAAATCTAAATGTCTGAAAATAAAAACCAGGAAGTCCGGTTGCCTCTTGAAAAAGTACTTTTGGAACAGCCATGGCTTGGATGATTGAGAAATTCCATAGACTTTGAAATGGAGTGAGAAGATGTTTCTCTTCCCTAATTTGTCTTCAAATCTCTTTGGCATAGTTGGTCTTATCTGAGCTTCAGGAAACATATTTATATTTATTCCTAAATTATTGAATCAAATAAAATATCAATGCTACTTAAAATTGAGGTTCTCTACCAAGTTCTATGTGCCAGAGATAGGTAAAAAAATGATATCGTTAACTCTAAACAGGAACCAAATGCAGCATACGAAGATATGTCCTAGACAGCTATTCTAAATTGATCTAATGGTAGCATGTAGCATCAGAACAAACATGAATGATGCTTTGGAAAGAATTCAGTATTCAACATTGTTTTTCACTCAATTCTACTTTGCTAATACTTTTATCAGGTTGTGTCTTTCTCCATATCTCAAATATATGAGATGACCAGGTATAAATCATAACCTGAAATGGACTTGATGTCAGTTTTCTCCACTGAATGTCTCTTTTGTGCCGTTCAACTGTCGTAGTGATAGAGTCATTAGTTATAAATGACTTTTGAAATGTCAGATCAGTAAGCTGAAAATCTATTCTATCTTTCCTCTCCCTTACATTTTCTTGCTTTTTTTTTTTTGGTAGAGCGTGATGAATGTGACAGTGGACAGCACAACTGTGATGAGAATGCAATCTGTACCAACACAATCAGAGGACATCGTTGCACCTGCAAACCTGGATATGTGGGGAATGGGACCATCTGCCGAGGTGGGTCTGTTGTACTAACAACTTAATAAAAGAAGCTGAGGCTATAAATATTTTCTGACAGTTGCCTCAGTTCAGGCAGTTTGAGATCTGGGTAGGGCTACAAATTTCCACTCTGATTTATCATCTGGCAACTCAAGCATTTGCAGCCATTATGAAAATTGATTTGTGCATAATTTGCTTCTGGGGAAAGATATTCTGAGGCCCTTTCAGTTTACTTCTTGTGCTTATTGTCAGTTAGCATAGTTTATTAACTCATTTCATTGTTATACAAACTGCATTTTTAAGCACCATGGTATCACGGATTCCCCCTGTTATCTTTTAGGTTAGGTGCACATGGCTTTTAAGCAAGGGTAACTGCTTTTTAAACAAGATCCATGCGGTTTTTAAAGGAGGGCTATTTTTTCTGATGGCAGAATAAGCTTCCAAAAGCCGGGGAATATGAAAAGTGGCAGACAGACAGTGATTATTTCATTCTTTGACACAGTTTGTTTTACAGTATACTAATATGCTAGCAGTCTGCATTTCAGAGATATCATTGTTATTGCAACTAGAATGTATAATCCTAACATGAAAAGGACACCAGATGAGGGAAGGTTACATCAAACTATATGTCATTAATGACCAACCATACGATCATGTATTTTTTTCAATTAACTTGTATCCGGACTATATTCTGAGCTATGTCTGTTGACATGGAATCATGGCATAAAGCCTTAAGCCACAGCATACAATAGTGGAACAATACACTTGGGTTATTTATTAGCATGTTTGAAGGCAATAATCTTAACAGTAAATTTAAAAACCTGATAATAATCAGTACATGAGAAAGAAAGACCTAATCTGATACAACTTTCCAGACACAAGATAATCCAAAATTGGCATTCATACATACAGAACAAGGTAACATCTGTATATATTATATCTCAACTCTTCTCAGACCCAGATCTATAATGATGCTATGGTGAATATCCATAAGAAACAGTTGGAGGAATCATTCCTTTTGGTGCAAAAAGTATTTGTTTTAGAACAAGCTGGCATTAATTACTCACACTAGCAGTCCATAGAGAAATTTATTAAGGAAGCCAGAAACTTTCCAGTTTAGGAAAACAAAATACAGAACATAGGTCAAATATCTATTGAACAAATAAAATAAATATTAGGCTACTTACTCTTGTTATTTTGTTTGTTACTTTTCTCCTATTGCCTTAAGAAAATAATTCCTCTATAACACTTCAAGTGATACAGTAAATCACCAATAATAATAGAGAACCAAATCACCAAAGTTTGTATTTACCTCTTCTGTCAGACTCTTTTTAGAAATCAGCCAGCTGCTAGATGTAGCAAGCTCATTTTGGCAGTTTTGCTATAAATTCTGCTTGATTTCTCTATCAGAACTAGCATACAAATAGCTTGGGAGCCTGAAGGTTGATACTAGACAGTCTACCCACTCTTTGGGTATCCCAGCTATCTTACTTTACTCTGGTGCAATTTAATCTTTAGTGTGTTAATTCAATTTGGGTATCCCAGCTACCATCCTTACTTTACTCTGGTGCAATTTGATCTTTAGTGTGTTGACTGAATTTTTGTACCCCAAATTAAGCTTTGGGGCAATGTTACAGGCCTTTGGCTCTTTCCTTTGGCTTCTGATGTTCCTTTTCATTTTCCATCTTCTGTTAGTTTTTAATCCATTTTTTTAACTTCTCACCACAGGCTTTAATGTCTTTAGAATAGCCTGCTGCCTTTGACTATAGTCTTCAATTTGTTTTTCTGGTGCTGGATGCCCTCTGTTTCACAAATTTAAAATATATAAGTTTAAGTTAATGAGCAACAGGAAATTCTGAAAATAAATAGTGGGACACTAAAAAGTATGGACCACTCTTGTAAATAATACTGCTCTAGTGCTTAATCTATAAAATAAGCAAATAAAATTATTGGGTTTTCTATTATTAGTGGTTGTTATGATACTATCATGTACTAGTTCCAGATATTAGATTGGTGATTACTCAGTACAGAATATTTTTTAATATTACATGATAATGGAACTCTTACTACAGAAATCAGGATACCTTTCTACTCATAATTATGTTTTACAGAGACACTTAAGACTGGTTCTTTCAGGCTTTTAATATTATTTTCTGATTTTACTGTAGCAAATGTTCAGCCTGCTGTTTTTAATCATATAGTTGAATAGCCTATATTTCTTGGCTTATTTTTTAAGTTTCTCTTTATTGTTTTTTCTCAACTTTTCATATCTTCTCAAGTGTTGGTTTGGTAGAGGAATAACTTTTAGATGTGTCAAAGAAATATAACTTAAAATTTTCTATAATTCCTGGATAATTTGATTATGTGTGCCACATAGAACATTAATTACATGCATGCTGATAATGTAGCCACCAGAAAGGGAGATTTTAGATAATACAACCAATTCAGGCATAAATTAAATGTTCACAAATATTCCAGAAATTTTAAAAGTCTATGAACAGTTTATACTGTTTGTGATATATTTTTTAAAAAGTTTGTGCTCAAAATTGCAACACGATTTTGAGATGTTATTCTTGCCTGTCTCAGCCAGTATCCCAAATTCTTCTAACTATACAGAAGTTAAATTGATTGAGTTATTATTTCACTAAGCTTATTTGTTATTATAATTATATTTGTAGCATAATGATGTTGCCTACTCTTTTTTGTTCTTTTCTATCCTATAATTGGATAACACAGAATTAAGAACTATGCGTGATATAAAACTCATGTGAATTTCTGTTTTTTATGAGCTTCTTTTTCTGTTTAGCTTATGTCAGTCAAAGAAACATGCAGTAATTCTACTTTTCACTTAGGAAAGGTATAACCTCTTTATCATATAATAGAATTCTTTATCAGCCAAGTGTGATTGGACACACAAGGAATTTATCTTGGTGGAAATGCATTCAATATACATAAAAGAAAAGATACATTCATCAAGAGTCAAAAATCATAAGGTACAACACTTAATGAAAGACATAGGGTACAATAAGCAATCAAATCATACTAGGAAATAGTCAATATAAATCATAAGGATACAAGCGACAAAGATACAGTCATACAGTCACAAGTGGGAGGGGATGGGTGATAAAGAGTGATGAGAAGATTAACAGTAATAGTAGTGCAGGACTTTTAAATAGTTGAACAGTGTTGAGGGAAATTATTTCTTTAGCAGAGTGATGGCTTTCAGGAAAAACAGTTCTTGTGTCTAGTTGTTCTGGTGTACAGTGCTCTATAGCAACGTTTTGAGAGGAAGGAGTTTGAAAAAGTTTATGTCCAGGATGTGAGGGGTCTGTAAATATTTTCACAGCCCTCTTCTTGACTCGTACAGTATACAAGTCCTTGAATGGAAGGGAGGTTGGTAGTAATTGTTTTTTCTGCAGTCCTAATATACCTCTGAAGTCTGTGTCTGTCCTGGTGCCAAAACCAAACCAGACAAAGTTATAGAGGTGGCAGGTGATAAACTCAATAATTCCTCTGTAAGAACTGTATCAGCAGGCTCCTTGGGCAGTTTGAGCTTTCTGAGTTGGCATAGAAAGAACATACTTTGTTGTGCTCTTTTTGATGATTTTGTTTGATGTTAAGTGTCCATTTTAGGCCATGTGATATAGTATAACTTAGAAATTTTGAAGGTCTCTATTGTTGATACTGGTTGTTCTAGTATTGTAAGAGGTGGTAGTATGGGAGGATTTCTTCTAAGTCTACCACGCATGTTCTATGGTTTTGAGTGTGTTCAGTTCCAGATAGTTCCAGTTATACCACGAGGCAAGTTGTACACTACTTCCTGTCTGTATGCAGATTCGAATGAGACCAATCACTGTTGTGGTCATCTGCAAACTCAGTATTTCAACAGATAGATTGTTTGAGATGCAGTCATTGGTATATAGGGAGAAGAAAAGTAGAGAAAGCACACAGTTTTTTGGGGGTCCTGTGCTAATTGTACAGGTATCAGATGTGATTCTGTCTAGCTTCAACTGCTGCTTCCTGTCTGTTAGGAAGCTTATGATCCACTTACAAGTGTGTTCAGGTGCCTCTAGTTGGTTTAATTTAGTTAACTTAGTTAAACTAATTTAATTTTAATTTAGAAGCCACAGCCGAATCTCTGAGCATAATCTTTGAAAAAAATCTTTCAGGACCAGCTCCTTGCCAAAATCTATGGTCACTAGCCATGGTCATCCCCATTTTCAAAAAGGGAGACCCCAACCTAGTTGAAAATTACAGACCAATCTCCTTATGCTGCGTCACCAGTAAAGTCATGGAATCTAATTATTAACCAATCCATTATCCTCCACTTAGAGACAAACAATCTACTCTCTAATAAACAATTTGGTTTCCCCCCAAAAAAAATCCTGTAATCTGCAACTCTTACACTGCAAAAAAAATATAGACTACACAGCTTGATTAGGGCAAAGCAATAGACACAATCTACATAGACTTTTCTGTAAAGCCTCTTGATTCAGTGGTACACAACCAAACTACTACTAAAAACTAAAATCTTATGTATTCTCTGGATAACTGCATAACTGGATAGCGAAGCATTCCTGTCATAAGAACAGTTGTAGTCAACACCACAGTCAATACTGCTACCCTTATCAAAAGACCTCGACTATGTATCAGAATGCGTCAAACAAATGGTCTAACTTTTCAAATCTCAACAATAAATGCTTGTCTTACATATTGGCAAAAAAAATCAGAAAATAAAATACATTGCTGAATAGTCAAAGACCTGTTGAGGGATCACAAAACTCTGCTAAAGGGACCTTGGAGTACTCATCTCTAATGATCTTACACTGCTAGAGCCGCACTGTAACTACATAGCCAAAAAGGCATTAACAGTTGTTAACCTAATTTACGTAACTTTTTCTCTGGTAATAATACACTAATAACTAGAGCATACAAAACACATTCCTAGGACCAATACTTGAATACAGCTCATCAGTCTGGAACCCACATTAACGTATCTTTGATATTAACATAGTTGAGAAATCAGAATATTTCACAAAGAAGAGTTCTCTCACTCGGCTCTACTTCATTACAGAATACCTTATGCCACCAGCACCTTAAATTCTAGACCTAGAAAACCTAGAACTAACGCCACCTTTGGTTCGATCTAAGTATTGTATAATAAAATCATACATCGCATATGTCCTACCTGTCAATGAATACTTTCCAGCATTCAACCATAACAACACAAGAGCAAAACATTAGATACAAACTCAAGGTTAATCGCACCAAAGCTTGATTGCACGGAAATACTGACTTCAGCAACAGAGTGATTTCAGTGTCTAGGAACACTCTACCATGACTCTGTGGTTTCTTCCCAAACCCCAAAAACTTTAACCTTAGACTTTCTACTATTGACCTCATCCCTTTCCTAAGAGGTCTGTAGGGGGCATGCATAAGCACATCAATGTGCCTACCATCCCTGTCCTATTGTTTCTTTTTATTTTTCTTATATGTATCCATGTATTCATCACATATTTTTACTTATACCTGTTATCTTGTAAGCAATTGACAAACCAAATAAAATTAAAAATTAAAAAAAAACATAGAAGAATGTCTGGAATGATGGTTTGAATGCTGAACTAAAGTTTACAAAGAGGACCCTTGCTTGGGAATTTGGGGATTCATGGTGTTGTAGGATGTAATGCAGAATCATATTAAATTATTAATTATAGATTCAAAACTATTTATATTTTAAGTGTTTCTCATTAAAGCTATTTCTTATTTGGATATGTCATCTCCTTTTTAAAAACTCTTTTTCTTTTACACACCCAAAATAGAGGGTCATCCAGTTTTTCCTCTGAAATTAGCTTATGCATCATAATCCTGATCTGCATAATCATTGCCCATCCCATGGTATCTAAGTAATACAATTATAGGCTTGTATTTCCATCCTTCAGACATTCATGGATAGATATCAAGTGCAGGTAGATTAATAGCTGGAGGCTATTACAAGCTTGTTCCCCATTTGTTTGTCTAATCCTTGTACTTTAAGAGAGCAAGTGAGTTATTGTATATAAATTTGACTTTAACATTTATAACTACTTTTTACATTTCTTTGTAAAATCTCTGGTGTTCTGGAGAGGGAAACCAATATTTCTTTTGAGCTCTGGAAGAGGTATTTTATTTGAATGACCTCAACCCTTTCTATCCTCTTCTGGCTTTTCTCTTGTTTTAATTTTAATTTTTTTTTTTTAGGGAAATAACATTTATTTCAAGCTTAGAGGATATTTACAAACAGTGAGATATATAAAAATATAAAAAGTACTTGACAGTGTCTTGTGAGACTAAAAGTTTTACTTAATATTTTCTAGAATCAATACAGCACTATTTTTCAATGAATGCAACTTACCTCAAAAAGAATGCTAATGCAATTCTGGGTACAAATTCATCTGGAGCAAATGCCAATTTAAAGCTTTGATGCAGTAATTTAGGCATTCAAAGGAACAGTTTAAGAATGCTAGCTTTTATTGTTGTAGAGTATGTGTAACAGCTTTATAGAAAAGAAACATTCCAGTTATTTTTTTTCTTTGGCCCCAATAACATTTATATTCTTGTTCTACTGCTATATAACATTATTATCCTGAAAACAAAAGAATAACCAAGAGGTATAACATGAAGTACAATACATTCTCTAGAAATGACTTGCAACTTTTTAAATTATAGCTATTCAACTCTATATGCTCACTTGGAAGTAAGTCCCATTGAACTCAGTGGATATGTTTCTAAGGAGACATATACAATAGTCCTGTTAATGAATGGCACTGGGAATATCTGTGATTCACTTTTGGCATAAATTTATAAAAAGTCAGGGAAAAATAGGTACATTCAGTTCTAGTAGAGATTAGGCTGTGATTAAGCTTGCTCGAGTATTTTCAGTCTCGGAGAGAGAACTTTCAACTATTCCATGTCAACTTCCAGCATATCTTGAAGTACTTTTGAATGTTTCAATCACTGGAGCCAGCAAGATATATTTATCATCCCCCATCTCTGCAGTGGATATCTTTTCCAGCTCTGACTCTAACATCTAATGTGGGAAAGCTAGTTGGCAAATTATTAGTTCATTAGCTAGAAAAAAGAAATATGTTTTTCTAAATTTAATTCTGTTTAAGACTTTACCTCTGTATATCTTTCTCAGTGCAGTCCCTCATTTATTAAGTGATAAATAGTAATCTATGAATAAAATACTATTTTTCATTCTGCATGAACTCATTCTGGCTGTTACTACTGATGATGATAAAAATGAATTGATGTTATAATTTTCTGGATTTTACCTTCCATCATCCTGAAAAAGGTTTGTCAATTATAAACTATCTGAAATTGGGATATTAGAAAAATGCTACAACTGAAAATAGGAGTGTTTGGCTAACTGATAAACCAATATAAAAATATTAAAAGTAAATTATATTCATTTCATATTAAATAATTGCATTATGTCCTGCTGAAGCTTTCTCAAATGCTTCAATTATCTATTTTTCTAGCAATCTAATCATAAGAGAATCGAACTCAGAAAGTAACTACAAACCTGCAAGAAAGGTAGAAAAGTAACAAAAGCATTTTTATTTTGGAGTGCCTTGGTAGCCAATGGCCAATGAATCTTGCAATTTAAATCAAAAAGATATATGCAGAGGTGAGAACACATTGTCAGAACTTCAACTTAAGTTGCAGTAACTTGTACAGTGTGTATGGTATTCAGGTACTATTACTATTCTGCATTCCCATTACTTAACAAACTGTTTTATTGAATTATATGCCTCAATTTTCAGATCTTAAATGGTCTGAACAGTATTATTGCTTCCCATCATTTACATTTTCAAAGTTTCCTCAGTTTACTTGCAAATAATCAATTAAAGCTTGTTTTTTTTTTTAATAAAGTGTTTTTGGAAGAGGCATGCAACAGATTTTCTTTCAAACAGCTTGCTAAAACTGATCAAAACACATCCAAAATATTCAAAACTAACTGCTTCCCCATTCAAAACAATACTTTTGCACTTGAAAAGGATTTTTGCAAAGTTTCATGAAGTTTTGTACTAAAGACATTTCACAATGAAAAGTTTTGCATATTTCTAGTTTTTTATCACATCATATATGTTCATGATTCTTTCTAGCTTCCTTATAAATGTTATCTAAATACCAGAAAATAGTATTTTTTCCTAAATAGATAAGAACTAGAAAACATTAAAAATTATTACTGTGTAAATTACAAAAAAAGAAGAAAATTCACATATATCAAGTCTCTGTGTACATAAGCTGTCAGAAACATCTCAGTGATGTACCAATAAAACAATATTACAGAAATACTTCACAGCTTTTAACTCAATGCTGGGTTATATTCATGATCATAGAAACTAGAAAGATAAAGATGCTTCCCAGATGTTCATTTAATTTTAATTCTAATGCTATATAATTTAAGGCAGAAATTTATATATTTTTCTAATATCTTAAATGTTTTGCAAAGCTGAAGATTTTTCATTTGTACGAAAAGCACTATGTATTTATTCAGGCACAATTGTTTGTAAAAGCGTGTGTGTGTGTGTGTGTGTGTGTGTGTGTGTGTATATGATTGTGACAGATTTAATGTGAGTGCTGTGTCTATTTGCTATTCATAAACAAAAAAAAAAGAACATTGTTGCTTTAAGTCTCATTCATTTCTGCAAGATGACTCATTTAAGCCCATGTCACACTGCACCAACGGATGGAAAGAGGATGTAAAACAGAGAGAAACACTTGCCATCCATTGGCGAATGCGATGCTTCCATTCTGTACTCACTGCGTCCATTTTTCATCCTCTCTATCCATCCAGCATCCGTCGACTGAGATTCCATGAGTTCCATTCCGCTCAAAACGGTTTTTGAGCTGCTCAAAACTTTTTGAGCGGAAAATGTATTCCACGCATCCGTTCTGCATCCGCAACGCATACGGGGAACATCCGTTCATACATCCGTCGTCATCCGTTATGCATCCGCTATATCCACTAGGCATCCGCTGCGCTCGCGCAACTCGCGATCCACTCCAGCGGAAAATAGACACAGGAAGAAGGCGAAACGGACGCGAACGGGACACAAAGCGTTTAGTACATGGACGGAGAAAGATGAAAGCGGATGCAGCATGGCATACAAAGCATTAAAACAAAAAAGTTCGCAGAGGGACCTATCTTGGATATTTAGGATGTCTGCAGGATGCTTTAGAGACTGCAAAAAGGACAACGCGAAGCGGAAAAACAGATATTTCCTTATGAAAAGGGGAGGACTCACCTGGATCTCACTTTCATCCAGCAGCCCTGCGGTGCAGGACCTCTTCAGCCTTCATCATTGGCTCCTTGCTTCTTCCCGCAGCATCGAGTTCATCTGCACCAATGGATCAATCACACACTCCTTTTTGCGTAGCCACATCTGTTCTAACAACAGTGAGAAGCCATCTACAGCTCTTTCACCTGTTCTACCATGAAGAAGGAGGCAGCGCAAGAAGTTTTCTGCCGGTCGAAGATGGATCGCCAGAAGAGCGAGAGTTACGGACTGTATAACAAAGCTGATGGTGAGCTGGGGAACAAAGACCCTCGGTGCATTCCAGAACTCATGAGGATGCACCAGCCATGATTTGACAAAAGTTGTGGAGCGGCTGAGACCCAGGGTTGACCAATGCAGAGCACCCAAACCTTCCGGCCCAGCCTGGGACCCTTGGGCTCAACGTGGCACTGAACTCTTGTGCCACCTGGCTCTCTGGGACCACATACAGGAACATTGCAGTATGTCGTGGAGGTTGCCAACACAACACCATTAGCATTGTGGTCAAGAAGTGGTGCAGGCCATCATCGAACGAATACCCTGGAGGAGCTCCGTCCAGTGCCCCTCCACTGAAGAAGGCTGGAAGAAAGTTGCAGAGCAGTGGTATCAGAAGTGGAATTTTCCCCCACACCGTTGGAAGGCCATGATGGGAAGCCACGTGGCCTTGCAAAGGCTCAAGCCAAGTCAGGCTCCACTTATTTCAAACTACAAGGGCTTCTTCAGCATCATCTTCTTCGCCATGGTTCAATGCGACTACAAGTTCATGTACATCGATGCTTCAGGGCAACGGGCCATGCTTCAGATGCCCAGGTATATACAATGCCAGTTCACCTCAAAGGAGGGGCTGGAATGCCAACCTCAATCATGGGCTTCCCAGATCCAGACCCCCTGCCCAACGACACACCAAGATGTGCCCTATTCATCGTGGGGGATTACGCCTTCTCCCCTCAGAACCTACCTTCATAAACCCCTACAAAACCTCCAGAATGCTCACCCGGAAGAGAGAATCTTCAACTAACAGGCTGTCCAGGGCCAAGGGCTGGTGGGTGGAGAACACCTTTGCGCATTCTGGCCAACAGGTTCAGGTACTTCTCAGCCACCCATGCAGCATTGCCCCAGCAGACCGTGAGAAACATAGTGGGAGCTTGCTGCATCGCTGCACAATCTCATGCGCAACCCCACTTACCTCAGTGTTGCAGAACAGGCTCATGACGTCCAACAAGGCGCAATGGGGACATAGAGCTTGGTTGAATAGGAGGCAAGGGCTAAAACCTGCAAGGCCCCAACAGAGCTTCACGTGAAAGGGAAGAAGCAGTGCAACTCCTGAAACACTGGTGCAACTCCCCAGCTGGAGCAGTGGGAGTAGACGAAGATAGGAGATAGAATACTTAATGGATGCTTCTTTAAGCCTGTCTCATTCACACTGATGAGATTGTGCCATGCAATGTTTGAGTTGGCCCTTAATTGGAACAGGGCATTTAATAAAGAGTTGTGTTTATGTTGAAATGTGTTTGATGAATGATTAAATTGTTATTGATAATAAAGCGCCATACGTGTGGCACACTGGGAGGAGGAGTCCAATACAGTCCACTCATGCTTGCACTGGTAGCTATCTAATCCCACAAGCTATTACCCATTCCAAAAGGTATCCCGCCCAATCCCACAGCTAATTAACCCATCCCAAAGGTATCCCTGCCTATCCCACAAGCCTATTACCCATCCCAAAGGTATCCCTGCCCATCCCACAGCCATTACCCATCCCAACAGGCTATCCCTGCCCATCCCACAGCTATTACCCATCTCAAAAGTATCCCTGTCCATCCCACTGCTTCCTAACCCATTACCACAAGCATGCAAAGGCTTAAACCATTTTCTAAAAGTTTCCACCAGACTTTATTGACTAAAATTAAATGAAGCAAGTGTGTTGAAAGCAAAGATAAATCTTTATATAACAAGCCTGTAAAAGAAAAATGACCAAATGTTCTTTTAGCCAAAGATAAAGTCAACAGGCTAAGCCACCCAGCTCTCGGCACTCTTATTGGTCACTCGGAGGTGCTGCCCAGTCTCAGGGGTGAAGGGTCCAGGTGCTGTGGAGCTTGGGTGGCTTGCTGGAGTGCTGTCTGTTCGTCATATGGCGTGCCTGGCCCGGAGGAACAACAGGGGACAGTGGTGTGCGAGAAACCGCTCTCAGAGAGCTGGTTCTAGTCCTGTGATGTTGAGAGCCCCTCCTCCAGGACATGGTGTGTCAGCCCCAATACCAATGACAGATGTTTCCGGGCCGGGCTTGGCTGTGGGGTGGAGAAGGAGCAGTGTAGTTGGGATGTCTTGGTCTGCAGCTGAGCGAGGGGAGGCGTGGGTGGCATCTTTGTGCTATGGGTGGATCTTGGTGGCTGTGGTAGGCATCTCGTGGCTATGGGTAGGCATTGGTGGCATCGGTGGCATTCAGTGGCATCGGTGGCACGCGTGGTGTATGATGTACCTGTGCACTGACTGGGAAGGGCTGCCTGTGCTTCTGGAGCTCCTGGTAGCCGTAGCCTTGGTAGGTGAGGCGCCATGTGGAAAGCCTTGGAAGGGCTAGTTGACATCACCTAGGGTGGAGCGAGCAGGCCTCTGGACTGCGGATTGGGAGCAGGTTTCAAGCTGGAGTCTGGAGGGTTGTTGAAGAAGACTGGTGATTCCTGTCCTTTGTCACTGGCTACTTGTGATTCCGACATGTTCATGCAGGTCATGGTTGACGTAAGGTGAGCAAGGGCTCTTGAGGTTGGAGGATGGGACGTCGTGTGTACCCAGCTGAGAGGGAGACTTACGGCTGCTTCTGATGGTGCTTCCCTGAATCTCCAGCAGGACAGTGCGGCTATGCCCCTCCGGCTGCCTTCTGCCTTTCTGTGGAGGTGGAGCTGGGTGTGGATGTGGTTGGCCTTTGCGTTGGAAGTGCCCTCTCCGTTGCTCCCAATTGCGCCAGGGGGTCCTCCACTTAGCTCCGCCATGGTAGTGCAGCTTGTCAGGGTTTTCTCCATCGTGGCACGCTCCAACAGATGCCTACCTGGACACAGAGCTGACTCTTGGCCAGAAGAGGATGTGGTTTCACGCGGCTGCCTGGGAGAGAGAGCGGTTTGTGAGAGGGCTGCTTCCTCAGTGGTGCATTCTCGCCCTCAATGAAGCATGCACTTGGCCATCACCATAAGCGTCTCTCGGGTCCATCAGCTATGACCCTGGCCTGGCCAGATTTCTTTGAAGGTGCAGGCTTCCCATGAGCCAGGGTGTGCATGTGCTTCCACCAGCTGCAAAGGTGCACCTCTGAAGTGCTAGCCCAGGCTCTCCGCTTCTCTCTCCAAGCAGGCCTGCTTCTTTTGGTGTCTCGATAGGAGCCTGTGGTCCCTTCCGCACAAAGATACTCGTTCTCCTCAGCCATTCCATGCACCTTCATCACTCATGTTCCTCTTCAATGGGAGTATTGCCCCTCCTCTTCATTCACGCGTATGCTCTGCTTCCTTTGGCAGCGGCCATATGGGCCCTCATCAGAGGGGCTTTCGAGGTTGTAGGGGCTGCTCACTCCACCCACCCAGCCAGCAAGCAAGCAGCAACAAAACAGATAGCCAGCAAAAGCAGACCAGCAGGAACCAGCAGTGCAACGCACGCAGCAGCGCCAGCAGGACCAGGATCATCCATCAGCAGAGTAAGCACGCAGCAGCGCCAGCAGGACCAGGAGCACCAGCAGGACCAGGGAGCAGCACCAAGCAGAGTAAGCACCAGCAGATACACCAGCACCAGGAGCAGCGCCAGCAGAGTAAGCACCAAGCAGAAGCACCAGCACCAAGGAGCAGCCGCCAAGCAGAGTAAGCACCAGCAGAAGCACCAGCACCAGGAGCAGCCGCAGCAGATAAGCACCAGCAGGAAGCCCAGCACCAGGCAGCAGCCCCAGCAGAGTAAGCACCAGCAAGAAGCTCCAGCAACCAAGAGAGTCAGCCCAGCAGCAGCAGAGCCCCAGCAAGAAGCAGAGTCAGGAACCAGGGCGATGGGATGGTGCCCTGTCCTCTTGCCAGGGCTGACAGGCAGGATGGCAGAGGCTTTCTCTTCTTCCCCATGGTTGTTGTCCTTTGCACTGGCTGGCTGGGCTGCTGGCTGGAGCTGTGTGTCTGGCAGCAGGTCTTTCTTTGAATATGTGACCTGCTTGCGAGCTGCGTACCTTATTAATCCACGGGCTGAATGCAATGCATTCCTCCCCCATGCGCAGGGAACGCTTTGGCATCCGCTAGGCATCTGCTAGCGCATCTGCTAGGCATCCGCTAGGCAAATCCGCTCTGCTTCCGCTTCATCCACTCGGCATCGCTCGGCCATCCGCTCTTTCGTTGCGTGTCCGCTTTGCTGTGCTCCTCCGGTAAGACCTGCGGATGTGCCATCTGCCTTCTCACTCCGCTTCGCCGCTAGGCTTCCGTAGAGCCTTCCATTTACTTCCTCTCTACATCCTCCCCGTCCGTTCCTTTCCCGTTGTTGGTCCAGCTCTGGTTATGCAAATTTTGGGGCACTTTTGAGAGCGGCATAACAATGGATGGCGTCCGCTGTGTCCTTTTTACAAACGTTTTGCATCTGTCGGCCAATGTGACAGGCCCTTAAAATAGGGATTTTTTCCAGGCTTGTATAGAACCCTGCTTTTTTTTAGAAAAAAGATTATTTTAATTAATAACAAGAGTGACTGCACTTGTTTGAGGTCCAAAATATAATTCAGATAATAAAAAATAATATTTTGAATTCATTTCAAAGCATGAAGAGCTGTAATATATATGTTTGTGAGTATTTATCCCCTTAAATCCTGCTATGTTGCCTATTTATGGGAGGGGGTGTTTCTGGAGAAGCAGTGTATAATTCCTTGTTCTGTTAATCCCAGGTAAAGCAAAAAGGGGCCTCATTGGGCAGCAGTGATATAGGAAAGTTTTGGAGGCAGAAGATCACTTTAATGACAATGGCAAAGGCAACATTTTATATTTTGTGAGACAAGGCAAGTGGCAAACAACCTCTGTACTTTGCTGAGAAAATACAGCTAATTTATGGTGTTTGATGATATAGTGCCAAGAGATGTGGACAGCATAATCTTTTTATTACACGTGCAAATGGGTTTGGGACATCTGCTATCAACATTGGGGAATTATCCTAAAATAAGCCTTGTTAATCACCAAGTATTATGGGAGCAGAGTCTTTCTTCTTCTTCTAGGTAATAGATAAAAATATATGGAGGATTTATGACAGGATTATAAAACAAGTTATATCATGCTTCTTTCATTGGGATTTTGTTTTCTGAAACAACAGATGGTATGAAAATTTTTATGCTGTTAGAATGAAGGCTGAAGAGTCAATTAATGTCACATTAATGTTTCATAGACAAGATGGTTCAGGTGAATATTCACTGTCTGAAAATCATTCATAGAAAATTATATTCACAAATCTTTTTGGTGGTAGAAATTCAAGAACATTGGTTGGTACGAAAATAATGCTTTCTTCTGCCAGATTGACATCCATAGAATGTATTTCTCCTCCTTCAGCCCCACTCCATCTGTTCCTAAATAATGGGTGATTCTTTTTCAACAGAATAGTGGGAAGGGACTGCAGGTGGAGGAGAGGAAGGAAAATTATATTATTTGAATGGAAATAATCACTGAAATTTTAGATCTAAATAATACCTATCAGAATTCCAAATAACAGAATATTACCTTGTGCTGAATTCCAGGAATAGCCACCTATGTTGTTGTTTAATCTTCTACTGAAATTGGGATAGTGTTCATTACAATGCTTACAATCATATTTATAGGAAAGAGGGAGAAAAAATCTAAGCAGTCAGCTTTCTATAATGCCGATTTCTTTTTTCAAAGATAAATATGTTTTCTTGATTTGTAAACACATGCATAAAAATTAGGAGATTGGAATGTACTTTTAGTTACATTGTAAACTTTTCTTCCAATTTTTTCCCCAAGCAATTTGCATATAAGAAATCTGAAGTATTAGTGGTAAGGAATTTTCATTGACATGGGTTGGAAAACAAATTCTATCAAGTATGATCTTACCAGGAATTTCATGACTTAGTCCAGTTCTAGAACAAATGGGTAGAGGTTTGATAGCAGGAGATTCAAACTTGAAATAAGGAGAAAAGTCCGAACCATGGCTGCTTTTAAAGAATGGAATAGCATACCTCCTGGAACCGTAATTGTTCCCTCACTGGACAATTTCACTGAAGGTTAGCTAGCTATTTGATTGGGATGGCATGACGTCTTCTTGGACTAGGACTCATTAAGAAAATCCCTGAGATTTTATATAAGTGTCTCTCAATATAGAAACATACATATATGCTCTTCCTTGGTGAATTCTTTCAACATTTCCTATATGTGCCTTTTTGTTGATTTTATTAAAGTTTAGTATAAGACAAAATACAAATTGAAACAAAAGTGAAAGAAGAGAGTAGGGAAGTGCAGAGGGAAAGAAAATAAAAGAGTAGTGACTTCTAACTTTTTTCAGTGCAGTAGAATACAAAAAAAATTACCATCTCAATCTTTTGTTTTACATTTCTAAATATTTTAAGCCATTTTGGTCATCAGCATCTAAAAAAGTCATCAGCATACAGTGCTAAAATCAACATTTCATTTTTTTGCCATCCATTCTTCCATTTTGGGAATTACTGTCTGTTTCCATGTTCATGTAAATAAATTTCTCACCTGTCAAAATATATAATAACAAAGTTTCACATTTTCTTTCAAGCTCTTTATGCATCAAACCTAGAAGAAATTCTGGTTTCAGTTATATAATATGTAACAATTATATATGTGTGTGTGTGTGTGTGTATGTATATGTATGTATATGTATATATAAAAAAAACAGCTGCCAAGCCTGACACACAAGATTAAAAAGAACCCAATATATAAATCTGAGGATGGTAGATGAGATTCTGCCAAAACATCGCTATAATAAAAGCACAAATATTAAGACGTGGGAAAATATCTGAAGAAACCGAAATACCATAAATATTTAGCTTCTCTCGGGTATTATCCTACGTCATTGTAGTGTTGTTAAAGTTGTAGCAACGTTTCAGCAGAATCTCATCTGCCATCCTCAGGCTTCTGTATGGAAGTGTGGAACCAAAAGCCAAGACAGAGAACAAGAGAATGGCAAAGCCCTCCTCCCATATATAAAAGGCACTACAGACCAAAATCAGTAAAGTCTCCAAAAACACAACGATTTAAAAACAGCGATCTTGCACAAACAGAAAAATATCACATCTAAGAACCCAAGACAAAATCGAGTTAAGAAACCAAGAGAGTTATATCGAAAATCCCATGCACTGCCTCGCCCCACTACAACATTCAGGAAGAACTAACAGAAAGAATTAGTGCACCACTGAAGAACACAAGAACTCAAATCAAAAAAGAAAAGAACAACCTCTTCCCTTGGTCCAACACCTTCAAAGCCACAGGACATGAAATTGACTTTTAAAAATACAGAACACATCGCCAAACCGAACACTTCACAACATAGAATAATCAGAGAAGCCAATAGAGATAGAAAAACGCCACACAACAGCATGAATCAAACGATGGATGATTACCCTCCCGCCCTACCAACCATTATGGGAAACCTCCCCTCATGAATAAACGAGTACCCTAACATGAAGAATGACACAGTACCACACCCACAAGTGCCACACAAAGATGCTTACCACCACACTTGGGCCACGCAGAAAAAAAGACTCACACCCACACAGAAGAGGAGACACGCACGAACCAGAAGCCATACTGCAGCTGCACCACTACCCACTTCAACCCCTCTGACCTCATACAAGAAGCAAACTGACACCCACCATGAAGATATGGCACGACCACGACACGAAGCCAAACAACAAGATCACAGCTCACCAGCTCAAACCCCCCAGCAACTAAGACTAACCTGAGCACAGCTAGGCCCCCACCTAAGCAGAACACAACCCCAGCCAATCAGACACAGCCAACCCCCCTACCAATCAGAACACAGCCAAACCCCCACCCAATCAAGTCACACCCGCCACTAGCAGTTAAAAGGAAGAGCAGCTGCAAGCTCACATTACTCTGAGAAGAGGAAAAGCTGAAGAAACAAGCCTGAAGAGATGAATGAGACTTCATCGAAAGCTTGCCTAGATACTTCCAATTCTACGCCGAGAAAACCCGATCAACAGAGAATCCAATATATATATAATATATATATATATATTAATTTTTTATATAGTATATATGATATATATATGTATATAAATATTATATATATTATATAATATATAATATAAATATATAAAATGTTTTTTAAGCTCTCGCGGGGTACTTACATTGTGCGTTTAGCTTCCTTCGGGTATTATCCCACGTCATTGCAGTTCTCTAAAAGTTGTAGCTCATTGTAGTTCTGTTAAAGTTGTAGCAACGTTTCAGCAGAATCTCATCTGCCATCATCAAGGCTTCTGTATGGAAGTGTGTCTCACAGTTCCCTCTGTTTCAAATTTGAGGGCTGGTCTATTCTGATTGGCTATTAACGCTGGTCTGTGTTCATTGGACTTGGAGTTTGATTGATTGGTGTTTCTGGTTTCTTCTGTCCTGTTTGTGGCTTTGATGGGCTGGCAGCACTCTGTTCTTGTGTTGGAGGCTTTCAATGCAGCTTGGCTTCGTGTGAAAGACGGCTGCTCTTCATCAGGCAAGCTGGGTTTCACCTGGGTGCCTGGTGGGGGGTGTTTGAGTTGGATGGGGCATCAGAGGGAGTCTGTCTCTGCTCAGGTGTTTGTCTGTTTTCTGGTGTGGAGATCTTTCTATTTGAGAGTGCGGCTTCCAAATAGATATGAAGTTTACTATATCATTCTGTCGATCCCTCGGCTCCTCCTCTTTTCACTTCCTATGTTCTTGATGATTCTCGTGGCTGGGGTTTTTCTATAGTGGCTAGGGTTTTGGTGCCATTGAGGATTGTTGTTTTGACCTGTGGTTTTCCATGTGTTAGACTAGTGAGGAGGTGTGTTCCAGCTTTTTTACTGCATTTTTGTGTTCATCTAGGCGGGTACTTATTCTTCTATTGGTCTGTCCAATGTATGTGGGCCAGGCATGATGTACAGGGAATTTCGATGACACATTTGTGATTTGGCCCACTGGAAAAGAAAACCTAAACAATTTCCTAACCAACCAACACAACAAAATCAAGTTCAACAGGAGGAAATAAACAAACAACTACCATTCCTAGATGTACTAATCTATACAAAAGAAAGATGGCACACTGGGACACACCATATACCAAAAGAAAACACACACCAACCGCTACCTCAACGCCCAATCCCACCACCACCCAGCACAGATAAATTCTGTGGCGAAGACACTATTACAGCAACCAAACGCCTGGCAGATAAGACACATATTAAAGACTAACTATGCACCTGACTGAAGTATTGACAGCCAATGGCTTCCACAAAAACAAAATCACCAGCTTGATCCACAAAAACACACCAAGACATAACAGAGGACCTAGAAGACCAACAGACCTATGGAACAGCTGTCTTGCCCTACATAAGAGGTACTACAGATAAATTCAGTAAGATACTACAGAGGCATCACATCAAGACTGCCTTCAAAACAGACAAAAAAATAGCAGCCATCCTGAGGAACCCCAAAGACAAAATTGACCTGGAAAAACCAAGGCATATACGAAATTCCTGTACATCATGCCCGGCCACATACATTGGACATGTGAAAGGACGGCTTGCTCTTCATTAGCAAGCTGCTCTTCATTAGCAAGCTGGGTTTCACCTGGAGTGCCTAGTGGGGGGGTGTTTGAGTTGGAGGTATCAGAGGGAGTCTGTTGTGCCCAGGTGTTTGCCTGGCTTGTGGTGTGGAGATCTTTCTATTTGAGAGTGCAGGCTTCCAAATGATTGACAGTCTGCTAGAATCATTTCTTCTATTCATGCTTTCAGGTCTTTTTTCAATCTCTATGGCTTCTCTGATGATTCTGTGGCTGGGGTTTTCTATAGTGGCTAGGTGTGGCTATGTTGTGACCTGTGGTTTTCATGTGTTGGACTAGTGAGGAGGTGTGTTCCAGCTTTTTTACTGCATTTTTGTTGTTCATCTAGGCGGGTAACTTATTCTTTCTATTGGTCTGTCCAATGTATGTGGCCGGCATGATGTACAGGGAATTTCGTATATGCCTTGGTTTTCCAGGTCAATTTTGTCTTTGGGGTTCCTCAGGATGGCTGCTATTTTTTTGTCTGTTTGAAGGCAGTCTTGATGTGATGCCTGTGTAGTATTCTTACTGATTTTATCTGTAGTACCTCTTATGTAGGGCAAGACAGCTGTTTACCATATGGTCTGTTGGTCTTCTTAGGTCTCTGTTAGATGTCTTGGTGTGTTTTTGTGGATCAAGCTGGTGATTGTTTTTTTGTGAAGCCATTGGGCTGTCAATACTTTCAGTCAGGGTGCATAGTCAGTCATTTATATGTGTCTTATCTGTGCCAGGCGTTTGGTTCTGGTAATATGTTTTCGCCACGTGAATTTATCTTGTGCTGGGTACGTGGTGGGATTGGGCGTTGAGGTAGCGGTTGGTGTGTGTTTTCTTTTGGGTATAATGGTGTCAGGTGTGGCCATCTGTTCTTTTGTAGATTAGTACATCTAGGAATGTAGTTTTTGTTTAATTTCCAATTTCCATGGTGGAACTTGATTTTGGGGTGTGTGTTTGTTGAGGTGTGTTAGGAATTGTTTTAGGTTTCTTTTTCCATGGGGCCCCAAATCACAAATGTGTACTCGATGTATTTTAGCCACAGTTTTGGGTTGTGGTGGCATTGGCCAGGATTTCTGTGAATTCGAATTCTTCCATATGAACAGGTTTGAATGACGGGTGACAGTGGTAATCCCAGTAGGGGCTCCTTCATTTGCTTGTATTCTTGTCGCTTTCTACATGAATATGTGTTGGTTAGAGGCAAGTGTTCTGTTAGTTCCATGAGGGTTTAGCTGGTTGGTATTTATTTTTTGATTGATTTCAAAGAGTTTTCTTTTATGCGGACTTGAGTGAATAGTGAACCACGTTCGAAACTTAAAAGGCAGATCTTCTTGTTCCACGTGTAGATCATTGATCATTGTAAGAAGTGGTATGAGGTTTTGTACACATATGAAGCTGCGGTTTCAGCTATGGGGCTGTAGTTGTTTTTGCTAGTGTTCTAGCGGTTTTGTAGTGGTGCTCCTTTGCGAGCCTACTATGGTCTGAGAGTATGCCTTCTTTGTGTATTTTTTGGGAGGCTGCTATAATTTGGGGAATCTAGAAGATTTTTCTCTTGGGATGTATTTTCTGTTGGTTTCTTTGCTTATGCTGGCTGGTATAATTTTCTTCTTGGTTAATTTTTCCAGTATGTGGTTGGGTTCTGGTGTTTATAGGTTTGTATGTGGAGTTTTTGGAGTAGGTCTTGTCATTTTTGTTTCAATAGTCTTTTTCTGTCCCTATTTACTACCTGTGGGCTATTCCTTGTATCTGGCTGGGAGTATTATTATGGCTGTTACCATTTTCAGGGTTTTGTAGCACTCTGACTTCATCTTTTTGCAAGTTGCCTTTTCGCGTGGTTTTGCTTGTGGATTAAGGTGTTTGTAACCATGGTATGTCTTATTCTGGTCAGCTTCATCTGTATTTAAATTTGGTTTAGGCTCTGGATTTACTGCACATATATGGAATTCTGTGGGGATTTTGGGTGCTATAGCATAACTGATCCTTTGGTTAGACATCTGTTTCTGTTTTTGGTGAGTTCTCTGTGGAATCGTTATATTACTAATTGTTCAGGTGTTGTTGTGAGTTGCTTCGGGTGTTTCTTTTCATGTTCTAAATTTTCTTTAAGTTCTTTCAGGAAGTTATCATTTTTGTACAGTGCTTTCAGTTTCAGCTTCTCCAAGTTGTAAGTTGTTGATCTTATCCCAAAGTAAGGGTGGATTTGCTGTCAATTCCAGGTGTAGTGCTAGCGAAATCTTGTTAACTGATCCAATTGAATCTCTTACTGTGAACCTCGTCCTGAGTAGGCCCATTTCTGCCCTGTTTTCAGGATACGTTAGTAGCTGCTTTGCTGTGATAAAGATTGGTTAATTTGAGGCAGGTTGGTGTTCGCATTGTTGTCTCTGCAGCTGGTAGGAATTTTAGTGTCACATCAGTATTCCTGCTCTTTAACTTCCAGGCTTCTCAATAGCTTTTGAATCTGGCTATTTATTCTTCTCCCGTAGAGGTTCTGATTTTGTTTTTTTAAGTTTTCGCAGGTAAAAAGAGCGTCGATACATGTGTTGCTGTTCAGACTTCCTTCGGGTATTATCCCACATCATTTGTAGTTCTTTTAAAGTTGTAGCAAACGTTTCAGCAGAATCTCAATCTGCCATCAATCAAGGTTCTGTATGGAGTTTGAGTTGGGTCAGGCCTTATATACATTGACAGACCAAAGAAGAATAAAATACCCACCTGGATGAACACACAAATGCATAAAAAAGCTGAACACACCTCGCTCAGTAGTCCAACACATTAAAACCACAGGTCACAAACATCAACTTCAATGGCACTTAAACCCTAGCCACTATTAGAAAACCCCAGCCACAGAATCATCAGAGAAGCCATAGAGATTGAAAAAGACCTGAAGCGCATAAATAAAGAGAGATTTCCACCGACTGTCAATCATTTGGAAGCCTGCACTCTGAATAGAAAGATCTCCACACCACAAGCAAGGCAACACCTGTGCCAGCAAAACAGATTCCCTCTGATACCTTCCAACTCAAACACACACCCACACCAGGCACCAGATGAAACCTAGCTTCCTAATAGATATTGCCTCCTTTCCATGTAAGCCCAGCTGAACTGAAGCCTTCCAAAAACAGGAACAGAGTGTTTGCCAGCCATATTCAAAACCCACAAAATAGACAGAAAGAACCAGAAACACCGATCAAACAAACTCCAAAGTCTAATAACATAGACTAAAAAACTCCCAACTCAATAGGATGTGAAAAACCATCTGGCCACAACAATAGGCTAGCCTCAAATTTAAAACACACCTTGATGATAGCCTGACCCACATAGAAAACTCATACAGAAGGCCTTGATGAGCGGCAGATGAGAAATTCTGCTTAAACTTTTGCTTCAAACTTTAAAAGCAGTATAATGAAGTGGGATAATACCCGAAGGAAGCTGAAAAGCACACACACACACACACATAAATATATATATATATATATGTGGTGTTGTGTTTGTGTGTGTGTGTGGGTGTTTGTGTGTTGTGTGTGTGTGTGTGTGTGGAGAGAAGAAGAGAGAGAGAGAGAGAGAGAGAGAGAGAGAGAGAGAGAGAGAGATCCTGAACTGTCCTAGCCTCAAAACTTCATTTACAAGAGGCATATTAAACCAACTATTTGTAGTCACTTTTACTTTCTTGAAGTTTCTCATTTTATGCAACAATTTTAAGATTTGATGTATCTTGCAGTCTTTATTCAACACAGAATTTAACTGAAAAATTTTATCAATAGTTTCTGGTTTTATAAATAACATATGCATAAGGTTAGTATTTCACTCTTTAGTGATTATGTTATAATGAGATTGAAGTTTCAAGGCTTAAATATGTATTTCTTTAATTCAAGCTGAGAAAAAATGGTTATTCTTTTTAGTATGTTGTGTGAAAATCTAACTTTATTTTAAAGTTAAAACACATATTATCAGAAAGTGGAGAAAGTGACATGTCACATAATAATATTTAGTGAAGGTAACTTTTAAAAAATGGAATGAATAAATTCATTGAATTTTAGATTTTACAAAATATTTCAGATTAACATTAAATATTTCTTGTATTCGTATATTTGGCATTTGATCTTGATCCAATCTAATTTTCCAAGTTCTAACTTTATATTTCAATACAAAATATTAAACTAAAAAAAATACTGAAATTAGAATTTTCCTTTCTTGGGAAACAAAAAAGCCAAACATTTTTCTAAAGTTTTTTTTTTTATGTGCGCTCAGTAACTCTGATGCTTTTGGAGTAAGGTGGGAATGCCATCTCAAATTTAGTTAATATCAGGAGTATATATGTTATGTACTCTTTTTTCTTCTTTACAATCCAAGACATTGGTCTCTCTCGCTCTCCATTTTTGCTTTGGTTTTTTTAAAATTGATTTTAAACTTTGTCACTCTTTATTGCGTCACAGCTCTTGAAAATGATAAATGTACCTATTTGCTGGGAAGAATTTTAGAAAGGCAATATTGTTCTTATATTGTCCCCTTTCAGATTGCAGATCATCTATTATCCCTTTATTGATTTTCTTAACTACTTTTTAATCATGGAAAAAAGGACATCAATATTATTTATGTT
The DNA here is from genome assembly GCA_004320025.1 of Laticauda laticaudata. Lineage (NCBI taxonomy): Eukaryota > Metazoa > Chordata > Lepidosauria > Squamata > Elapidae > Laticauda > Laticauda laticaudata. Next base: position 41,838 of record BHFT01021327.1, read on the forward strand.
TCTATCTACCAAATAGTTAAAAAATCCTGGAGAGTCTGCTGCAATGTGGAGAGATAAATTCAGTAAATGTTGATTTTCATTTTTGCTTGTGATCTGAAAGAAAGATATCCGAAAATAGTTTCTCACTCTTCAGCAAGACAATCTGATAACAATAAGCCTCCAAGAAAAACTGATAAACTATTCTGATTTCTAAATCCAAGAGCCTAATTAAATGGAGGAAACCTATGATCTTTCAATTGTTTGCACATTAAAACTTTCAGCTGTTCCCAGACACCATTACCAGTAAAAAATGGAAAGCAGAATCTATAGTTCAACATGTTTCAAGACATACATTCCTCTCCTGTTGAACATTCTTGTTGTTATGGTTTACCAGCAGACAGTGGGGAAGAACTGGAACCAGTTAGGGAGACTGGAGAGGACTTGGATGAGGGTCCTGCATCCGATGCAGGGATAGGGCCAGGACCATCTGGGAGTGGGGTGCTGCCTTCAGAGCCTTCGGAGTCTGACAGCAGCGAAGCAAAGGACCCAGGGAAGCCTGTTCCCGGTGCACATATGTGCAGAGCTGCTAGAAGGTGAGAGCAGCTGAAGCAGAAGGGGTGACTCAGGAGTAAGGCTGGAAGGTGATTATCTCATAAGGGATAAAAGTCAGATCTCAATGATGAACGCTTTGCAGGAAGCAAAGCAGTTGAATATTCTGAGTCCTTCTTGAAAGCTCTGCATATTCTGATCAGTTTTTTTCTGGTACTATTATAATTAATTTGGATACTTCTGTTTTTGGCAACATTCCACAGCAATGACAGGTATGTGCTTACCTGTTTAAGTTAGTTTTGGCTATGAATGGAAATAATTCCCAGTGTTGCATTAAAATAGATTTTGCTTTTAAAATATCTTGTAATTGTTCATTATTTCCAAAGGATATAATGTGGTTTTCTGCCCTTTAAAGTAAGAAGCACAAAAACCAGCGGTCTAAGTCCTAAAACAAACAACATAAATTAAAATAAAGAAACTTCCTGTACAAAAAAAGAAGAAACACAATTCTGGAAATCTTAGCCTTAATTTTGGAGAAATGTTCTGACTTATATGTCTTCCAGCTCCAAAAAACATTAAAAGCAGCTGCTTTCATAGCTTCTGGTGACCAGTGCTGTTGGTGGCAAATTTATTTGTCATAGCAAAGTGCTGGAACCTTAGCTGACTAAAGATCCAGATGGATCTTGACAGACTAGAACACTGGGCCATATCTAATAAAATGAAAGTCAATACAGAGAAAAGTAAAGTCATACACTTAGGCAAGAAAAACCAAAAATACACAGATAGACTGGGTGAAACCAGGCTCAATCACAGTAACTGTGAGAGGGATCTTGGAGTCTTAGTGGACAACCAGCAAAATATGAGCCAGCAATGTGCAGCAGCCACCAAAAAAGCCAATGCAATCCTAAATTGTATTAACAGAGGGATACAGTCAAGATCAAGGGAAGTACTAATACTACTCTATAAAGCCTTAGTAAGACCACACCTAGCGTACTGCATCCAGTTTTGTTCACCACATTATAAAAAAGATGTTGAGACGCTATAAAAAGTACAGAGAAGAGCAACCAGGATGATTAGGGGACTGGAGGCTAAAACATACAACGAATGGTTGCAGGAACTGGGCTTGGCTAGTCTAGTGAAGAGAAGAACCAGGGGAGACATGATTGTAGTCTTCCAATATTTGAGGGGCTGCCACAGGGAGGAAGGGGTCAAGCTATTTTCTAAAGCTCTTGTTGCCAGACAAGTAATAATGGATGGAAACTGAACAAGGAGAGGTTTAACCTGGAAACAAGGAGAAACTTTCTGACAGTGAGAACAATCAACCAATGGAACGGCTTGCCCTTAGAAGTTGTGAGAGCGTCATCACCTGAGACTTTCAAGAAGAGGTTGGACTGCCATTTGTCAGAAATGGTGTAGGGTCTGCTGCTTGGGCAGACGGTTGGACTAGATGACCTACAAGGTCCCTTCCAACTCTGATTATCTTCATCTGTAAAGAAAATGTCAATGTGTCTTTCATTTGTGAATTAAGTCCTTCTTGCAGATAGCATGGGAGAGCAGGGTGCTGCAAGAGCCTTCTTAGAAATGTCCAGGTTACCCAATGCTGATTTGTTCCTGGTTGTAGAAGTAAATAATCTTGCTTAACATTGGAAAAAAGTAATCGCATTTGTCACTGATACTGTAAGGCTTATAAATTTTACCTACAGCATCCAATGAATGAAGTAACTGATCACTGATCATTTTAGACTCTGCAAGTGTGTGAGCTGCATTTATTCAGAAAAATAAACTAGCACATTAAAATGTAGAAACTTTAGGGTAAATATTTTACTATATGTAGCAAAATTTTCAGTTTTTTTTTAAAAAAACAAACAAATTGCAGCTAAAAACACAGAGTTTCATTCCCAATAAAATGTACTAATAATATAATTATTTAGTTTTTGGAAACATGGCATGTTGCTATAATTATACTCAAATACTACAGTATGTATGGAACAAGATATGTCTAGTTTATGGCATTCAGTTTTTTATTTATCATCATGAACGTATGCAACATTTAATGATTCAGAAATTGTAACACAATCCGAAAATAATAACCTCAACCACTTATGCTAATGCATATCTGCATTTGTGTGCATATGTATATATATTGCTTACCAGAAGTAAATTATACTATTCTTTTTAGTTGTGTTAAGGTATCTGAAACACTATGATCAAAACCTATTCTGTAACTGAGGTGTTTCCTAGTATTTTCTGCCCCTAAATTCATTACATTTATTCTGTAGAGTTCAAAAGGCTCTTCCTATTGCATTATTTGTCTTCACTTAGCTGGGCTATTTAAGCACTTTATTCCATCCATCTATGTGATTTGTGATGACAGTGTGATGTTGTGGGGTAGTATCTGGGTAGTATCTAATGAAATTACATGCACTTCACAAAGGACAGTAGAGCAGTTTCCTTTTGGTTTTGTGTTTTAAGTAGGCATTTGAAAATGGCGACCTTGTCTTGTTCAGAAAACATTTGTTCTACAAAGTGACTGAAATTCTACTGAATTTTAAGATGATTCCTAAAAGTGACTGAAATGTTAAGATGATTCTTCTTCAGCATATATAATGAAGTCCATGGATCTTTCTCACACTAGAAAATTGTATTGGGATGGTAGAAAATAGTCACATCTTCCAGCATGATTTATAAACTAAAGCTAGGCCTTATAAATATGCATTGATTTTGTAATATCCCTTTTACTAGCTAGACTATAATAATTTTTTATGATTGCCAGAATCATAAAATAAATGTGTGTGTGTGCATGTGTGCATGTGTAATCAGAGTTAGAGGCTATAAATGTTACATAATCAGAGAAGTTATTGAAATCTTACATTACTGTCTTTTCATTGCAATCCATACTTTGCTAATCAGTCTCATTCAGTCATGTGGATGCTGCTCATTAAACTTGGATAATTACATGTTTTAGAACGTCTGTCAGTGTTTTTACTGAGAAATTCTTCTACATCAAAGGTAATTATGTTGGATATGTCATTTATTGGCTGCTATGATATGGGAGGGGTGTTCAGGTTTCTTTATTTTTCCTTTTTGCAGCTGCATTTAAAGAATTCAAGTAAGGAATACCCCATTATTGTTTTCAATGTTTGATATGATATGCAATTTCTTTAGATCAATCTAATATTTAAATAAATCCCAGAAACATATAGGTATGAGTTGACACCCATCACTGAACCAACCACCCATTATATTGCAGTCATAAAGCTGCTTTGACAACTTGCAAAGATCGGTGCCCCATTCTTAAGGCTAAAATATGGAAAATATCACCATGTTTTATATTTTCTTTTGCCTTATTAGCAATGCAAGAAAGACCTGATACAATAAAATATTCACAAACTGCTGCCTTTGTTTATAAATTAATTTAAAAGAATGTCATTTTTCTAAATATAAAAAACTTCAAAAAAACTGGTTTCTGTCAAATGGGATTTGAGAATAATGTTAAACCTTTCTAAGGAATTACTATCTCACAAGATTCAAATAGCCTGCTGGGCCAAACCCCTCTATTATCTCTACACCAATCTTCATGACTTGCCCCCCCCCCATTCCAAACTGAGATTTTGCAGGGTTCTGGATCATATCAACCAGCTTTGAAGAACAGATTCCCCAATTCAATTCTTTCCCACCCAGTATTTCTTTGATATGGAAGGAGATCCTGAACTTGACAATAACTCTGTATAAAATGTAAGAGCAGAAAATGCATTGCCATTTGTTTCTTCCTGCATAGGAGACTATGACAGATGCTATTTTTGCCAATTGTGAAGCTACAAATCAAATAAAAACTTCATGTGCTCTGCTTATAAGCACTGCAAACTCTGTATGCAGTTTGACATAACACTGTGTTAATGGGTGCTGTGTATTCTGCCAGAAATATAATCCACACTGGGATCAGGTTTGGAAATATCCAAGCATAGAAGTTGAAGACTGAGAACCCAAGGTCAGGCATGATTAACTGCCAGAATCTTGACCTCCAGGAAATATATCAGGCTCTGGGAGATTTTACTGAATGGAACAATGAGAGGGTTCTTATATGGCACCATTGTTCAAGCACTGCCTGAAGTTTTCTTCAAGAAGAAAGTTTTGGCTGAGATGAATGCTTAGTATGGTATGATTCTATTATAAAGTGCTATTTATGTAAAGGGAAAGTGGGAGCAAAGTAGGTGTTATGATGAATAACCTTTAAAATGCCTTTGATATATGAATAGTTTCAGTTCAAAGACCAAATACAGTATGTACCAAGAGCAGAGTAATTTTAGAGAGAATAATATTTTCAGAAATGCTCCATGTTACATCCAGAACACAAGATCATGTCTTGTAACAAAATACAGTTATATTATATGGGTTAATCTGTGCATGAATGGAGCAGTTTTTTTGTTCTGGTCCTTCTGCTATTCGTGCTTTTTGCTGAGTGCCTGGTTGATTGCTGGGGGGAACTCTAGGAAGAAAGAAAATTCATTAAAAATGCAGAACTCAAGTATGGCTGTAAAAATGTGTAGGTAAGTCTTCAGGCTGATTTTTGTCTAGTTTGTTCCCTGAATTTCTGAGCTCCCTGTCAAGTCGATGTGCTGCTCTTATCATTTCTCTCATCTTGCTATTAATCAGATCTATGTTTTACAGTTTTAATGAGTTGCTGGGGTGGGGCATTACTCTTCAAAAGCTGTCAAAATTGTTTTGGAACATGAAGATCTTCTTTGATTTCTTTTATTATAACTATGTCTAGCATGGTGGTTTCAAGATGAGTCTTATTAGCATATCCTTTAGGTCTAAGGCAACAAAATGCAAATCTCATCGATTTTTAATGTAATGGCTTTAGAATTTCAGAATTCATAATTTAGCTTCCTTTAACCCACTAGCATTTTGAGATAAAGTGGGAATGCTGGATGGCAATTTTGAGAGATGCAGTCTAATACATGAAAATGTATGTCTTCAAACTTGGCAAGTTTAAGACTTGTGGACTTCAACTCCCATAATTCCTGAGTTAACATGACTGGAAGAGGACTTCTGGGAGTTGAAGTCCACAAGTCTTAAAGCTGCCAAGTTTGAAGATTCCTCCTTTAGAACATGGGTATCAAACTCGATCGCATCAGGTTATGTCACATGACGTATCACAATGTTTTTTGCCTTTGCAGAGCTGGGGTGGGTGTGGCCTGTGCGTGATGCATCCAGCCCATCAACCACCAGTTTGACTCCTGCATTAGAAGACATGAGATTGAAGGCATTTGAAATAAATTGAAGAATTTGTCTTGCATTCTCAGGGATGGTCATGGGGTGGTCAATTGCATCAAAATGACAAGCACGATTTGTGCAACACAAAAAGGGTTGTGGCTTTGATTACCTACCATTTTTATGCTTTCGATGTGTCTGTTGTTGACACCTTTCACACTACTTAATTCTAACTCTGTCGTAAAACTGTTTAGCTTTCTGATTTTTTTTTTTAAAAATCCTGGGAATGCTTGAGAAAAAAATCTTATGCTGTAATTGATATTGCACCATTTCAAAGCAGAAGGAATAATATCAAATATCCATAGTTTTTAGTGAGACTTGCTTTAAAACTCAAGGGGGAGGGGAGAAAATCCCAGTTCCATCAACTGATATGAAATGCCTTCCTTACTTTGCATCATAGTTTAAATAGAAACTTCCCAAATGAGCAAATAAATAGCAGTTTTAATACTGTATGTGTTTATGTGTATGTGTCCATGCATGCTTTTGAATCATTGTTGACTCCTGGTAGCTGTCTGGACTAATCCTTGCAGTTTTCTTGGCAAAGTTTTTTCTGAAAATGCCTTGCCATTTTCTATTTGCTAGGCCTGTGACTGACTCAAGGTCACCCAGTTGGCTTTGTGCCTAAGGCAGGACTAAAAACTCACACTCATCCAGTTTCAGTCCTGATGCATACTACTATATTTACATGAGACTGGGTCTGTTAAGGCACTACCTACCTTAGATTTAGTCGAAATTGACTTAAGAAAAATGGAACTAGAATAGGAAGGTGAAAATGGTCTCACTCATTCCTGTGCCAATGAGCTGAAAATACAGTATTTCATATTGCCTGATGAAATGCTCCCAGCTGGTATGTGGTAAAAAAAATTCATTTAAGGAAGTAATGTTCCTCAAGTTATATCCATTTTTTGAAAGAACTATCATGTTTTAATAATACTTGTGTGCATGCATGTATTGCAGTTTTGAGGTCCATGTTCCTTTTTCTTTTTCTTTATCACTTCCATTGCTGCTGTCATGATCCAGGTGCTTCATTGAAAGGGCAGGGTTTGGGACCACTTCCCAGGAGTGTTATCAGTCCTGCTTCATAGAGCAGCCAGTTAATTAGATTGGAGACTTAGGATACTGCTTTCACTGTCCCAAAAGAGAAAGCAAATTATCTGTGTGGATGAATTTATTTTCTACAGCTGCAGTTATGAGGGCATGTTAAGGTCACTTCTGTCCCCAGCCTCCAGATGACAATAGATAAACTGCTACTGCTTTATCTCCATGGCAGCTCTCATTGCCCTGTAATGTGATCCTGAAAGTAAAGATACTATTTTCTCCTCTCCCCACCTTGCCAGTTGAGAAACACCTTCAGCTTTTTTAGATTATTGATTTTTTAAAGGTGGTGGCTAACTAAATATTATGTGAACAGTTAAGAGATTTCCCAAAGGATCTTTTCAATCATCATCAGGGAGGTTTTAACAGTTCATATTTTGCAGCATTCTAGTTGAAACATATTACTTGTGAATGTTACCTTATTATGCTAAGTTAGCAGGTGTTAAGTGTACAATAGAATCAATTAAACAAATAGAGCTAGAAGGGAGTTTTCTCTCAAACTGCTTATCGTGCAAATGTGGAAGACCAGTTTATAGGCCCTCTGGAGAGTTGTAGCGAAAACTATTTGAAATTACTGTGCATGGCAATATACCGCTTGGTACTAATTGTGAGTGCAGCTGCTACCACCCAGAATTAGTCTGCCATGCTTGTCCCTTGCAAGCCCCTGTTTAAGTGATACATAGTAAAGCAAAATACTTTTCCCCCCCAATCAAATCTCACATCAGGTACAAATCACTTCATCCTATTTGTCTCCTGCTGCTTCTACCGCAGCAACATGGGACAATGATGTTAGGATCATCTACATTTATCAAAAGGAAAACAACAACAGTTTTTGAAACACTTGTAAAACTAGAGAGCCCATTGTGGATTTGACTTACCTCTTAGTTATCCCAATGAAATTTGATTCAATTTCAAGAGAATTTGAAGATTTAATTCAAGGGGGCGGTTCAGATTGTTCCTTTGAAGTTTCACAGTCCTCTTCCATATGTGATTACTGGAATTGACATAGATCACAAGTTCACATGTGAATCAATTCTAATTTGCCCTGGCCGAAACTTAGTTTCTATTGGCTATGATAAACTATTCTGGAACGTGCCTTTTTGTCAAGTCTGTGTTTTTTAAAAAAGAAAAAGAGGAAAGGCAATTTACATTGTACAATTGCTTTTATAATTGAGATCCTCATGACCTTTTGTGAATTTCTCTCTTACTCAGACATCTTCCTGATGACTTCCTGCCATATATGAGTGTTATGTGTCAAAAAAAATGAATAGGAAATTAATCTTTAAATGAACACTTTCTCTGACATCTCTAAAATGTCAGCTTTGTATGCTGAAAACAAATCTTATTCCTTTTTGATAATTAATGTCATTCTCAACATGAAAAGCTTTGGTGAGTTTAAATACAATGAGATGCTTGGTTAGTTTACATTTATGAAAATATTTTATTTCCAATTAAAGAACAAGTTTGCAAGGGAACTTACTGGTTACATCTAACTGAGTGTGTGATTATTAGCAGCAGGAGGTACTGTGAAGTTAATTATAACTTCCAATGTGATGCTGTATATTACAATTAATTGTGTCTGAAAAGTGAGTATTTCACATTTTAATTTTTAATTCAAATTCTCAGATGTAATCTTTCAATAAATAATAATACAATGAAAATATTATGATGAAAAACACATTGTTCTGAGTTTAAAATTGCCAGCCCAAAAAAGAAATAGAAAATGCATTTTGGAGCTAGATGTAAAAGGTTGTAAAATACACCTATAACTCCATCTTTATGTAATTTAAACCCATCTAAACATTTTAAAACTGAGTATTGGACCAGTTTTATTCCTTGCATGAATAACACTTTTATACTGAAAATAGTTTTGATTATAAAAAACATGATATTTTTTATCTCTGTTCAGATGGAAACTAAATAATATAACCAGATGAGAGGTACAGGACAATTAGCAATTGTATTTTATGCAGTTATCACCCAGGAAAAATCTGCTGAAATTCCCTCTTCAAAACAACTTTAAACCTTTCCTTTGCCATGTTGGAATATCAGAGAACCATTTCTTTTTTTTTTTTTTTTTGTCAAAAAGTATCAGACATTTTAAACATCTTAACATGGTATTAAAGTGCTGTTGGAAGCCTTTCAAATTGAACAAGGACAAATGGATTACTATTATTATGGCTCCAAAGTTCTCTTTTTAATGCCAATATTAGATTCCTTTATGTAAGGATGATTTATTTCACTTAGTACTGTGCTGCTGCTGGGATGAAAATTTGTAAACTCCCAGATATAGAATTACATCACTCTTCAACCTTGGCTAGCATTACCTCATTACTTCAGCAACAGAGTGGTCAATGTCTGGAATACTCTCCCTGACTCTGTAATTTCTTCCCCAAACCCCAAAAACTTTAACCTTAGACTGTCTACTATTGACCTCAACCCTTTCCTAAGAGGTCTGTAGGGGGCGTGCATAAGTGCACCAATGTGCCTACTGTCCCTGTCCTATTGTTTCTTTTATTTTTCTTATATGTACACATTTCATGTATTCATAATTATGTATATACTTATACCTATTATCTTGTAAGCAATTGACAAATCAAATAAATAAAAATTAATAAATACCTACAGTGAAAAATGCAGTAGCATTTGAAAACTTATCACTTCTCCGTTCTTTTCCAGAGGTTATTTACTAGAAAATGTTGGAAATTGAATTAGAAGCATAATTCCTCCACTAACTGAGAATAGTATGAGTTCTTATAAGGAGAAGGGTGGATGTAGATGAAACTTTGACCATCTTTGATAATAGGAAAGCAGGGGTAGCAGAAATCTACAATGGTAGATTAATGGTTAATTCTGAGTCAAGTTGGTGAGGTGTGAAGGGTTTTTTTGTCATTAACAGAACTTTTTCAGTTCATGAGAAATGTTTAATTGATAGATAGCATTTGCAATTTTTGTTTTGTTCCTCATATTGTATGTCAAAAGATATAGATAAAATTATTTTATCTATATCTGCTTATTTCTTATATTTCTTCTGGAAGTAGTTATTTATATCATACCATCACTTATAACTAATTATATGGCTGAAGTTCAAGATGGAGGCCTATCTCCTGAATTCAACTTTCCAAATTACAAAGGGTTGCTTTGCCTTTCCTGTCATCAGAACACTGAAGATTGATTGATATTGATGCAATATTGATGTAGTTAATTATTCAATTACTGCATGTTATCTGATACATTGAAAAAAAAAGAAACTATTTTTAAGAACTTCACTTAACTGAATTAAGATACTATTTAAGAAAAAGAAATGAAAATAATAACAGTAACAATGATGCTTTAGTTTGTTGGAATTGAGAGTAGAGTTTATCCTAGAATATTTGTGTAATATATCATATTTATAAAAAAATCTCATTTAAAAATAAGTTGAGGTTACTCTTAAAAAAATGGAAAGCGTTGCACTGTGTTCACTCAGCTTACAATGAATTTTAACCAATAGCTTTACCAAAGTTGTAAAGCAAGGTAGGCATTAGTCAGTCCAGCCCAGAAATAATTACATACTGACAAGAAAAATGTGGGTAATCCACAGTAAATGGTATGAAAGGCCAAATTGATTTGTAGAATAGATAGAATGTAAACACAGAGTGCAAACATTGGGAAAAAATGAACAGGTTAATGTTGCTGATTGAATCTATTTGAACATTATATTTAGAATAAGGATATTGAAAGGGATTGCATGGGACGGGGAAAGCAAAAATTGCTTTGAATGAAAGAAACAGATAATAGCAGCAGGAGGATATGTAATAATAGAGAGGAAAATAAATGAATTGGAGAAAGAATAAAGAATGAATTCAAGGGATAATAAAGGTGGGTGAAAGTATTATGCAAAATAGAAGACCAAGAAGACCAAGTATAGAATCTATAATATTGAGGAGATCAGGACGGAATTAAGATAACTTGGAATGTTGGATTGTAGCTACCTCTATTCCTAACTATTGAACATATTGGCCCAGCTAAATGTAAGAAGGGGGAATTTGCGACGGTACAGAATTCAGAATACAGACATGGTCTTCATATGTTCTTTTTATACACTTCTCTTTTTTCCCCTGTTGCTTCCCCATCTAATAGTTTGCCCTGAGAATAGTCAGCCAGAGGTCTATATAAATGAGAGGAAGGGGGGAAAGGACAGATGCTTTCCCCAGAAGTCTACTATTTTAAGAAAGGGTTCTTAAATATTCAGGGGTTTATTTTATCTGAATGAATTCAACAATACAAAGCTTTGCTAAAATAATTAGATAATAATTAGATTTAGCTATGCCATATAAATGCTGAGGTTTCTTTTAAGAATTAGATTTGCCCTAATGAGGAAAATAATATAGACTTACTTTAAAGAAATATAATAGGGAATGCAAATAAGGGTTTTCATTAATAATTATTTTTTGTATTTTTTTTGTTAAGAATTTTCCTGAGAATTCTGGAAAAAAAATGGGAGAGGGAGGAAAAGACAAACCAGCCAATTCTTTCTTATTTTTCCTTTACTGGATTTTATTTTTCTTTCTGTGGTGTTTCATTTTCTAATTTTTATTTTATTATTTTATTTTATTTTATTTTGCACTTTAAAAAATACTAAAAGTTAATCGAAGTACTTTTGTATTCAGCTTCCTTGACATAATTTTTAAACCAATGCTAATAAATACAATTATTATTAGCATAAAATAGTCTCAGTTAAAGATTTTGTTTAGATCAGTGATCTCATTTTTGTATTCATATAAGTAATAATGCTTTTGTTAATTTTTAATTCTGAAATTATTTAATTTAATTGTTACATTTTTAATGTAAGCCACAGTTCCCAAACCTTTCCAGTTAGTGGCCCAGAGCGGGGGAGGGGGGGGAGAGAAAGAGAAAATTACTTTATGGGAGTGGCAAGTGCATGTGAATGCATGTGAGTGCCAACAATACTCGTGTAAGGGGGGCAAACGCCTGTGATGATGCTCATGTGAATGTGGTGCAAGCACTCTCATTGATTCTCATGCGAGTGGGACTGCAAGCGCCTGCAATGACTCTTGTGAGAGTGCACTGGCCAGCCAGTCACACAAGCTGGTAGTGATTAAGTCATGGCCATGGCCCACAGGTTGGGGACCCCTGTTATAAGGCACTTGGAATCACCTATATGTTAGTTGGGTAGCCATATAAATTGGATGGATAGATAGATAGATAGATAGATAGATAGATAGATAGATAGATAGATAGATAGATAGATAGATAGATAGAGATAGATAGATATAATTGAGGAAGGACTGTGACAACATAATACTATACACAGTAATACCTATGCTGGTAGAAGTTAGTCTAACGAAGTCAACTGAAGAAGCTTTTTTGGATGACAAGTAAAATGTCTTTAAGGAAAAACAAAGTCTAGTTGCCTTTCGAAAAGCACTTTTTGTAGAACCATGACCTGGATGACTGAGAATCTCTACAGATAAGTCAAATTAAAACGCCTATAGGAGGACACTGAATGTTTTTCTGATCCAATATTTCTGATAGTAGCTAAACTGCAGCTTCCAGAAAGCAAGGCTTAAATAATTTGTCTTTTTTAATCACTCCCTTTAACAAATAGTCTTCATGGACATATTACCAGTAGTGCTAAACAACCTGTATGTACATAAGCAATGACAGCCTCTTAGGACTGTGAAAGATTCCTAAGTTACTTGCAACAAATTCTCTTATATGCTATGTGAAAACTCACTTATCTTTCTCTTTCTCAGGCTATTAAATTGTCAGGCAATTTAATTGGGTGACATCATGTTCTAAAGTCAAGAAAGGAGATATTTTTTTCTCTATTTCTTTCTTAACAAGTGCACTATTAAAATTTTCTGTATTCCCCATTATTCTCCATTAGTCACCTTTTTATGCCAGTCTCCTTTCTCCTGAGTGCTTATCCAGCAAATATGCTGGATGATTTTTCTCACCGTAAATCCACTCATTGGCCATATAATGACTTTCTTTATCCTGATGATTTATCTTGTCATTACAGAGAAAATACTGAAATTTTTTTCAAACGATATTTTTCCCTTTTTGGAATGATATCAGTTTTACAACTGTATCTGTGTCATACTTGCATATAATAACTTTTATGATTCTGACAGATTTATTTTCAGTGTTTTATTGTTCCTACTATGTCTAGCATAAAGGATATTGTAGCTGCAGCTCATTTTTTTCATTTAGTATACACCATTGCCTCAGTATTTGTATCTTAGTTGTCATAGTCAGATATCTACATTTGTATGATTGTACTATTAAGGAACATGTGACAGGCCTCTGTAAGTGGTTATCAAGAATGCAAAGGAATTTGGAGGTATTGATAGTACACTTCAAAATATGCTATCATGTTAGATTATGGGCAAGGTCCAATTCAAAATTTGCAAAAGCTGACTAAGTTGACTTCTCTTAACATACTAACATTCTCTTAGTAGGTTAAATATATTTAAATGAATGTTTGAAGTGAAATATTCTTCTAATGCCAACTGCAAATAACGGCAATAATTTTGGATTTTGTGAGGGTAGAGGACAGAGGATGCAATTCATTAATGAAGAGGGCATGAGATCTTTTTCTAAACTTGACTGGATACTGTGGATCAACAATATAAACATTAAGACAAAGTTAATGATTTCATCCTTTCTGAAACAAACAAGCTAACTTGAGGGAGGACACGTAAGAAATCAAATAAATTCTATACTGGAGCTCTACAAAGCATTGAAACATGCAAAATTATATTTGGCATGTTAAAGCAACCACATCTTTTGCAGACCTCCAATTTCGCTTTTTTGAAAACAACTGTACAAATACTACAAAAGATGAAGCTTCTTTAATGATTCAAAGAGAGTTGCTTTGGAACAAGTGGGATCACACTTTATTCTGTCCAATATAATAATTAGATAAGAAATTGATGAGCAAGCAAATATTTCCATTCATTGTATCACTAAATTAATGTCAGCATCATATGTATATATTTTTTTTGCATAATAACATAAGTTATTATTTGGCACTATATGAAGTTTTATAGAGTTAGGTATCATTTTATTATTAATTCCTAAACATATATTTTTTATAAAAGTGTTATTTGATAGGCTTGTACAGCTATTTTATTACATAAAATATGTATTCTTTAGCTTTCTTTTTTATTCTTGAAAACAAGCAATACAATCAAGGATGTATTGCAAGCTTGGTCTGACTTGTTACACCACACAATTTCTTCTTCATTCCTTTAAAATTAATTTGCTTGAGTATTATGCATTACTCCAATTTAATTCATGATCAGTCACAGAAGGATTCAAATAAAATAGGAGATGTAACAATGATGATTGATCAATCATGTATTCATACATTTAAATAATCTCAGTGGAATTGCTGCTGTACTTCAACCATTTTCACGTGAAAAAATATACTTAAAGTGTAAAACAAAGGAGTATGATATTTATGGAATTTTGTTGATTGTTGAAAATTTGTGCCCTGAACATGTCCTGTTCAGTTACATACTCAAAATTTGTCAAATAATAAAAGGTTCCTTCCTATATATTAATTAAAAGCAGAGAGGGGAATAAGCAAGTTTAATCCAAAAATCTGGATATCCTAGTAAGAAAAAATTACTAAAAATCAAGGTGGGAAATTAATTTTCCCAAAGGACCATTAGATTAGAGTAAGTACTGAATGATCACTTTAGAAAATGAAAGTATTAATTTAGTGTAAATTATAATAGGATGCTATTACAAAATAGAATAATAAGAGGAGTGGGATTCAAATTTCTTAACTGGTTCTGTGGGTGTGGCCTAATCTGTGGGTGTGGCTTGGCAGTCATGTGACTGGGTAGGTGTGGTTTGCTGAGTGGGCATGGCTTGTTGGTCATGTGACTGGGTGGGCATGGCTTGTATGTAAATATTACAAATATTTATGTAAATATTGATTTTTTTAATAAAAAAGAGCAACTTTTACCAAAAGCAGGCAAATCAGGCAGGCAGATTGATTTGCTCAGAGAATCACAGATTCACTTAGAGATCCATCTATCTGCAATTGGCTATCTGAGTCTGTCGCATAAAATTTGCTAACAAGCAAATTCACAAAATTAACTCACAACACACCATGTATATAAATATTCAATTTTTTATTTTAAAAAAAGCATCTTTTACCCCAAAGCAAGCAGACAGATTGAGTTGCTCACAGAATCACAGATTAATTTAGAAATCTATCTATCTGCTATCGGCTACCTGAGTCTGCATTGAAAAGCTTCAGTCCTAAGGAAGGTTCGGCTCTGCTTTTAAATTAGCTAGAAAGCAAGAAATCCAAGGATTTCCTGCTTTCTCCTGGCAGAGCAGAACAGCTAATGGTCGGGGGGTGGGGGAAATAGCAACTTACCAAACCAGGCAAGTTGGATGGCTCTCATGCCAGGTAAGGAGTGAGTTGGTGGGGAGGGGTGGGACCAGCCAGCAGAGCGATTTGCCGGTTCTCTGAACTGGGGGACAATCATGTGTGCAGCCTTTGCAAGAAAACATCAGCTGTGCTGCCTGGACAACTAACAAGTGCTACACTCAGGTGCGCAGTGTTTGAAAATCCTCTTGTTTCCTGCTTTTTCAACCTCACCTGTGTCACTCAAAGCAGTCGAGGAGGGAAAAGCAGGAAATAAAGGATAGCCTAGAGCCCGGGCAGGCAGGTGGGCCAAACACCGAACTGGTTTGGTGTCAGCTGCTCTTCATAGCTACAGGTTCTATAGAACTGGGCTGAACTGGTAACATCTCACCCCTGAATAATAGTATAAAAGGAGCACTAGGATTAGGATTGGAATATTTAACTATTTAGTCTCCTACAGTGAATACCAGATAGCAATTTTTTCTGAAACAGATATAAAGAAAGGAAAGATTCATTGACGATGTCTGTGTCCTTCCCCTACCTGAATATTATGCCCCTGAATGTCAGGCACAAAAGACCAAATCCATGTGTAAAGGTTCAATTAAATTTCTCAGTGGATCCTGTTTTTCACCAAGTCTGCCATCTTTTTTCCTACATTGAAAGGAAGATGGTATTATGGCAGCAGAGACTGGCAAATTTTGATGATAGGTGCAGCAGCAGCTGTTAGGTTGCTAAAAAGCAGAAGATAATGGCAGCAAAAATGGTTAATTCTTGAAGTACTGGTAGTAATAAGAAGTAAAGGCATCAGCTATGAAATGCCCAGGAAGTAGCATAGGTGAGCTATCATAAGGACCATTGGCAGTTAGAGCCAGACCTGAATTCTAGGCAAGCTGCCTGCTCTGTCCAGACGTAGTCTTTAGCTGCTGCACTAAGAGAGCATCCACCACCAGCTGCCTTCAAGCTATCAGGATCCTTCCTGGCATGTAGGCAAGTTGACTTAAGATTGCATTAACCTATGACCAAAATTCCAAGCTCTATTATGGTCATAATTTAAGTATGCAGGGCCCTGAAGTCTAAAATATACAGCAAAAAGAATATAGGAAACAAAGCTATCGAAATGAGGGGATAAAATAAGATTATTGAAAAGAGGAAACGTAACTTAAAAATAAGTAGAAAAACAGAATTGTAAGAGTAAGATAAAAGGAAAAATTAGAAAAAAAATGTAAAATATGAAATTATCTATGGAAATAACAGATAGATGAAGAAAGTCTTTATATTTGTATCCCCTTTTATACTAAAAGTACTTTTTTCCAATAGACACTGACATGTTTCTCCTCTCTAAATCTCCACTATCCTGAACCTATAACAGATCTTAATGAGTTCATACATTAATAATGAATAATATATAATACATAATGAATGCAACAGGCAGATAGATGTATTTGGAAGAGAGATTTGTGGAAAATGAGGGGTTTACTATTTTTATTTTTTGCAAAATTTCAAAAAAAATTAAGCCATAGTACTAGCATAATTTATTGGAAATAAATTCTTCTTAATTCACTGGGATTAAATTTCTTCCTAAATATATAGAGAATTTCATTGATAATTTTTAGTTAGTCTTCTCCAAAACCCACAATATTTACTGTTATGACAAAATGAAAACAGCAAAAGCCATTTAAGTAAAAGAATGTGATTGGCCATTGTAAAGAATGATGATATTGTATGTACCCCTAATGCTGGAAAAATAAATTCTGGAAAATCAGTATTGGCAAACCACTTCCAAAAAACTGCAAAGACCCAGCATATCTTCTGTTCAGCAGGTCCATCTAAGTGCAAATAACCCAAGTTGTTCTCTCACACCTCCACTCAAGAGAAATGCAAGTTAATTGCAAATATATTCAAAAGTGAAAGTGGAGGAAGAGAAAAATCACTTGTAAAAAGGCATGTAAAAATGTACAGACAATGTAAATAGGAAAATGTATATGTTAAGTAAATAAAAATTGAAATAATTGATTTTTTTTTATTTATCACATTTATATGGCTACCCATCTCACAATAAGTGACTCTGGATAGAGAAATCACTAAACATTAGAACAGACATACTTTATAATTGCAAATTATACAAATGAAATACATGAATTTAGAGAAGACAAACATGTCTCCATTGCTAAAAGAAAAAACTAAAATAATGCCACGAGATAATTTAATTTACCATCCTTAAAGTACAAATAGTATACTAACAGTACACCTCACAATGATAACAAAGAATACATTTTGTCAACATAGAACAGATGTTTAAGCCCTTAGAGGTACATCTAAGGTTATTGAAGTATCCTGCTCAAGCTGCAGGAATTTTCTTTGCATTGAAGAAACCCTCCATCTTACAAAGCAAATCTGAAGGTCTATTGATATT
This sequence comes from Laticauda laticaudata, assembly GCA_004320025.1. NCBI lineage: Eukaryota > Metazoa > Chordata > Lepidosauria > Squamata > Elapidae > Laticauda > Laticauda laticaudata. Next base: position 59,543 of record BHFT01021327.1, read on the forward strand.
GTTGGGAAGGGAACATTTTATCTGGCAGATGATCAACTGCAAAAAGTACATGACTGAGTATATTGTATGTGTAAACAATATAATTGTATTTAATTGAATTTTTAAAAAATGGTTTTAGCAAATGTCTACATTTAACAGATAGCAGATAATCAGAGTTGAAGGGACCTTTTCGGTCATTTAGTCCAACTCCCTGCCCAAGCAGGACACCCTACACCATTTATGACAAATAGCAGTCCAATCTCTTCTTGAAGGTCTCAAGTGATGGCTCTCCCACAACTTCCAAGGGCAAGCTGTTCCATTGGTTGATTGTTCTCACTGTCAGAAAGTTTCTTCTTATTTCCAGGTTAAATCTCTCCCTGTTCAGCTTCCATCCATTATTCCTTGTCTGGCCTACAGGCATTTTGGAAAATAAATTGACCCCTTCCTCTATGTGGCAGCCCCTTAAATATTGGAAGACTGCTATCATGTCTCCCCTGGTCCTTCTCTTCACCAGACTAGCCAAGTCTTAACGTCTTTTTTATAATGTGGTGACCAAAACTGGATGCAGTACTCTAGGTGTGGTCTTACTTACTCTTATTTATAGAATGCTATTAGTACCTCACTTGATCTTGATTGTATCCCTCTGTTAATGCAACTTAGGATTGCATTACCTTTTTCAGCTGCTGCTGCACACTGCTGGCTCATATTTATTTATTATTTATTTTGATTTGTCAATCGCTTACGAGATAATAGGTATAAGTATATACATTTTTATGAATACATGAAATGGGTACATATCAGAAAAATAAAAGAAACAATAGAACAGGGACGGTAGGCACATTGGTGCGCTTATACATGCCCCCTACAGACCTCTTAGGAAAGGGGTGAGGTGTTCGACCCATTAAGGACAGTCTAAGGTTAAAGTTTTTGGGGTTTGGGGAAGAAACCACAGAGTCAGGTAGAGTATTCCAGTCATTGATCTGCTGAAGTCGTATTTCCTGCAATCAAGTTTGATGCGGTTAACCTTGATTTTGTATCTGTTCTTGTGTTGTTATGGTTGAAGCTGAAGTATTCATTGACAGGGAATCATTGCAATGAATGATTTTATATCCCATACTTAGATCAGACCAAAAGACGGCGTAATTCAAGGTTTTATGGTCTAGAATTTCAAGTCTGGTGGCATAAGGTATTCTAACAAAAAGTAGAGGAGTGGAATACTCTTCTTGTGAAATATTTCTGGACTTTCTTAACTGTGCTAATAATATTTAATATTTTATATTTTAGCTGGTTGTTTACTAAGACTCCAAGACCCTCTCACAGTTACTACTATTGGCCTGGTTCTCACCCAGTGTATATGTTTATTTTTGGTTTTTCTTGGCTGTGTAGGACTTTACTTTTCTTTACATGAATTCCATTTTGTTAGATACAACCCAGTGTTGTAGTCTGTCAAGAACCATCTGATCTTGAGCCTGTCTTCTTGGGTGTTAGCTATTTCTGCCAGACTAGTTATATCTAAATTTGGTAAGTTCCCCTTCTATTCCCTCATCTAAGTCATTAATGAAGATATTGAAGAGTATTGGGCCTAAGACAGAACCTTGTGACACCCCGCTGCTTACTTTCCTCCATATAGACTTAGACCCATTAAGGACTACTCGTTGAGTATGGTTTGTCAGCCAGTTGCAATTCCATCTAGTGGTGATGCTATCTATTCCACTTTTTTCTAGCTTACTAAGAAGTAGGTTGTATTTATTTAGATTTATGTCATTTATGAACATTTTATGTATAAAATGAACATAAAATGAACATTTTATGTATAATAACATGGTTTGTATGTATCCAGCCTATTTGTTAGTGTGTATGCATGTCCATGTGTAATTTATATATTGTAGTAGTATCTAAGTACATTGATAGATGTCCTGCTGCTTTTAATTCTACTTTTACCAAAATGACCTAGGAAGGTTACATTTAAAATTCTATCATATAGGACCAGCAGTCATTTCTGCTTTCTCCTTCTCTTTGCAACTATTAGAGGATACCTCTTGGGAAGCGAACTATTGAGTAGCTTTTACTGTGTTATCTACAGATAATGATTGGCTGTTTTCATTGACAAAGGATGAAGATACAATCTCTATACTTTTTCAGCCAAGGACTTTCATGTTACTTTGTGAAGGGAAAACTCTGCAGTAAGGATTGATTCTTCAGGCATTCCTTTTGTGTCTAGTATTATACAATCTAGGGACAGCAAATCTTTCATTTCTTTCATGCAGGAGATTTAAACAGATTTTGGAACATAGCGTACCTACACTTTAGGACATTAGCATCATTTTTTTCCACAGTTCCAATTTTGATACTTTTTACAAACTTGCTGAAGTTTAATTATTGCAGTGTAAAGAGGAACAGGAAAAATTAATTTAAAACATATTTTAGACTAAGAAACAATACTGAATTTTAATATGTGACTCCTGAGGAAATGCACACAATCCACAGCACTATGATTGTGAGCTCAAATCACCTGTTTGTTATATCCTTTGATCAAGGCCACCCAAGATCTGTCACTAGGGTCATGTGGTAAGGTATGATGGATTGTGCCTGCAAAGTGGGGAGTGGTATGTGAAATGCAGTGAAGCAGCATTTATCTTGAAGGAGGCCTTCCCACTCCCTCCTCAAAAGGCCATAATTAGACCAAACAATTCTGTACAAATTCCATACAGCTTCCAACCTTGTTTGGGCTTCAACTCCAGAAGATTCTGAAATAGACAGATTATCTGAACCCATTTAACTGTATTTTAGGTTCGGTTATAGTATAGAGAAGCATAAGTGATAAGTATTGATGATCTCTGCTGAAAGGTTATATATTCTTTGCAGTGGTCCTTGATTTCTTAGTGGCTTTCATAGTTGATGACAGTTTCTTATCTAGACTATTTGAAAAGGTTGACAATGTCTACAAACTTAGAACAACAATACAAAAAATTCTAGTGGGGAAAAATCAAAGAATTACAATAGAAAAAGCTGGTTCCTCCACATAGAAAGTTTAGAGGTGATTGGAGAAGGGGGTGGAGAGGACCCACAGAAATAATGGAGAGAGGATGGGAGTCACATAATAGAAACAGGGTGTGGTCACAAAGGAAGAATAAAACATGTTTCTCAAAACAGTAGAACTAATAATTGTTATCAGGAAGGTGAAAAATCAGAATGAACTAAAGTTACTAAAACTTTTTTTTACATTTGTTTAAAATAAAGGAAAAAGCAAATGAGCAGACTAGATGCTTAGGGAAAATGGAAAAATGCTAAAGATAACAAAAGGCAAAGCTGTTCAACTATTCTGTTTCGGTTTTCATAACAAAAAAAGATTATTTTCAGAATAAAGGAAAAGAAATGAATCTTGAAAGTGACAGAAATATGGGTCACTTTGATGACACAATCTTGAAAGTGATAGAAATTAATACAATCTCTAAGAACTGGGTGAATGCATAATTTTGTTAAGAAGGAACTAACTGATAATCTGGCAGAACCTTATGTGTTATATTTGAGAAATCCCAGAGATGTCAAATGGTTGGCGAACAGCAAAGTTTGGTAACAATGATATAATTTCAACTGCTGTAAAAACCAATGAAGCTCTGGTTTTACAAACATTTGACCTCATCTGTACTACCCTTACAGTGAACCATCCACAGTAATGTTAGTTCGTGGATTGTTGCTGCACCTGCCTAGAGTCTCTTTTTCTCTATCACCGAATATTGAAAGTTTGCCACATCAGTTAAAGAACCACTGGCTTTGTTTTGCTAAATTTTTGCCAAACCGAATGGCAAATTCATGGCTAGCTGACTAATGCTGACTTTCAGTTCATGCTGGGATTTTTCCTAGTTTATCTTCACAACTATTGGAAGAATGAAATGTCAACATAGTGCTCATGCTTAATCTTTGCTTGGAGTTTAAATAGTAAAAAAAACCCATCTGAGGATTTGTTAATTAGAGAGCCTGGAGTTTTAGAAAGTTGCTGCAATTGCTGTTAAATGAGGCTCTCATTCTACCCATAATGTATAAGATGTAGGAGAATGAGGCTGAGGGAGGAGTCAAACACATAATTAGTCTCAGGTGCCTTTGTATCCATGAGAGATCTAAGTCCAGCCCAACTTGAATTCCTTTTACTGCCAATTTGCTTTTCCCAATTTTTTCTAGCATGCAATAAACCTTCAGTCATTTGAGCCTCCTTGCTTCCTGATTTCTTGTGCCTGACACCTATACCCATTCTACATATACATTTTTAAAAGCAATACCTGGTAAAATTAAAAATTGCCACATTTATTTATATTCAGTTCAGTATGTCTGTTTTTAATTAAATCACATGTGCAATGATTCTACTTCAGAGAATAAAAAATGAAGTGTGATCTATCACTTTGTGGGATGTATTTTCTTACAAGCTGTAAATTAATTTGCATAGTTCAATAAGAAAAAGTAAATGCCATAACTTTGTTTGCTACCCATGTAGTGTTTAATGGCTCTAAAGTACTTTATTGATGTTATCAGGGTACTGATACATTTGTTAATAGAAATACATTATCTGTGCCATAAAAGTAAATGTAGCATCTCAAAGCAATATACCAAGTATGTTTTTAGTCAATTTTAGCAAACTAAAAGTTGCAAAACTATATTGAAACTGAAAGATAATGCAAATTTAGATAGGAAACCATCTTGCTTGCCTTGCTTGCATTTAACGTAGAATAAATTCAAGGGAATGCTTTTGATTACCATTTGTACCCTAAAATATATTTCTTGTTTTTAGCAAACCCATTATGTGTTATATAAGATTTAGGTGTTAATTAATCAATTGTAGAGAATAATATGACCATTCCTACAACTAAGACTGGATCTTAAGATCCCGAGGAAAGGATCTTAAGAAAATGCAAATCTGTTTTCTTCAGTGGAAAGAGAGGTCTTCAGGTTTTCCCTCCTATGCAACCAGGAAATGTTTGAAGCACTCAGTTATTCAGGTAGGGGAATTCTTGATAGCAGAAGAGGAAAGATTAAATTGTGATGGGGAATCTGCAAAAAGTTTCAAAAAAAATTTCCTCAAAGTGAAGGAAATCTTATACTATGCTAGGAGAGAAGAATTTGAATCCAAGTGTAAGAAACTTTTCCATGGGAAAATGTGGGTTTTGGGGGAAAAACCATGATAAGTGGGGACGTTGAAGTGTGGTTACTAGAGGCAACTACAAAGAACTCAACATTATAATTAATGAAGAAAAGCTACTGATTCAAAATAGAGAAAAGTATTTTAACTCTGGGAGAATTCAAGGATATTTGACAACAGTGTACTCAAAATTTTTCCTTAAGTTTCTGTAACTTTGCCTGTTATTATGAAAATAGATTTCAAAGAAGAAATAGAAGAAGGTACAACTGAGAATCAGGCTGTTTTGGATATGGATTTAAGAATTTTAGGCTGCAAAAATGATCTGGACAAATATATTACACAGGACTTACAAACTAGCAGATTTTAAATAGCTAAACAAGACACACAATTAATAAATGTGGCCTTGACGTGGAGATTTCCACTCAGAAGACTGACTTGGACAGCTTTCTTATTTTTAGCTTACAAAATATATGTGTTATACTTATGAAAGAATTCATGAGAAAAGATAAACTGAAAATGAAAAGAAATAAGCTTTTGGAACATTTTTTAAAAAAGCATGAACATCAAGACTTTTAAAAAGCAAAAAGGACTATAAAGTTTATTTATTCCATCAAGGTTAAAATATATGGTGTTTTTTTTTTAAAATAAGGTTTTAAAGGGTTTTTCTTCATCAGGAATGAATGACAAGGCTTTAAAAGATTTGTTTATAGATAAGGGCAGGGTTTAAGATATTTTTTGTTGTATTTTTAGAGAAAGTGATAAGCTATGGTGTTAAAATTGAAGAACAGTGTTAAACTTAAGAGTTTCTAAGAGGAGAGGCAGATAAAATGATAAGAAATTAACTTTAGGACAGTGTTTGTAGGGATTAAAGATTAAGATTTCCAACATGTTTTTGTTTCTTGTAGCTCTTAATAGAATTTTTCTTTATTAAGTTTGAATGAAGAGGCTTTAAAGATTTATTTATAGATATGAGATGAGATATGGAAAGATTTTTTGTTGTATTTTAGAATAAATGATAAAGCAGAGGAAGAAATATTAACCTGGTTTATTTGTTTATATTGTTATTTCTGGAAACTTTTAATTGACTTTTGCTGAATAAGATTGGATTAGGAGGATTCATTATTTCTTAATAGATAAAAGATCAGATAGGGTGAAGAGATCTTTCGCTGAAATATTAGAGAATGTGATAAGTTATTGAAATTATTTGTATTTATCTTGATAATGGGAGAGTCATATTTTTATATATCTTTTTCTTTCTTTTTTCCTTTTTCTCTCTGCACTTTTTTTTAATATTTTTCTTCATTTATATTCATTGTTTAATTTGTATTTTTAAACTTTAATAACACTTATTATTTTTTAAAAATCAGCAACAGGAGACTCTGGTTAAGAAAATGATACCAAGAAAGAAAAAAAAAGAACATGTGAACACAGGGCTTAGTCTAGCAACACATATTTTTTTAACCAAATCACCATTATTATGTCTACACGAGATGAGGACTTAAGCCCCTGTCCCACTGTACCAACGGATGCAAAGAAGATGTAAATCGTTAAAAAACATTGGAAAACGCTATGCATCCATTGTGTACTCATTGCATACATTTTTCATATGCCCTATCCTTTGAGCATCCGTCCAATGAGATTTCATCCGCTCAAGAAGTTTTGAGCTAAACAAAACTTTGTGAACGGATGAACTTTCCGCTGTGTACGATGTAAATCCGTGACATCCGAGCAACAAACGTTCTATNCTACACAGTGTTAGTAGCACGGAAATAGAAAGGATGAGCAGTGAACGGTTTGCATCCTATATACATCCTCTAGGCTTCCTATGAGCATCTGTTTAACATACCCACTACATACTACCCATGTCCGTTCTTTTCCTTTCTTTTCCATTCTGTTTATGCAAATTTTTGCCACTTTTTGGAGCAGATGACAACGGATGGAGCACCCCCGAAATTTTGCTCATCTGCTGTGTCCTTTTTTGCATATGTTTTGCATCCGTCGGCCAGTGGGACCTAGCCTTAAGCAGGAGAAAAGAACAATCACCACAGACAACAGAGAGGAAGGTCAAATAAAAGTTCTCCAATGAAGTTCAATCAAGGAGCGAGTCCTAGGAGGAAAATCTACTGACTTTTCTTCTGAGGGGGCTTTGTTGCTCTCTGAGCTGATGTTTCATTACCCAGACTAGGTAATATTATTAGTGTTATTAGAGCACTGATGATATCCAGTTTGGGTAGTGAAATGTCTGCAAGAAAACAACCAAGCTTCAAAAACCCTTCATATTGACCCTGAACTACAAATATTCTCCTTTATTGGTAGTTTTTCATCTTTGCCAACAGTATATACTACAATGTGAGAAAAGAACGACAAGGAATAAAACTCAGCCATTGATATGGTTTTAAAAATTAAAATGGGGATGAATTGAGAGGGCTTGGCAAGATCTCTCATACTTGTGCCATGTTACTGCCTGAAAACAAGCCAGTATATATTTGCCCACAATTGCAAGCTTCTAACAGTGCTTGAGGAACAAAAGTCAGAGGATTAGAGCAGCAAGTGGCCACACTTCAGCTGAGAAGAGAAAGTGGATTATTAGATCAAACAAAGAAGGTGTCACAATAGGAGCTGGCAGAGGATGTGGCTTTCCATAGGACAGACAAATAAAGGAATAAGTCTAGAGGATGAAAGGGAAGTCAAAAGTAAGAGAATCAGAAGACATTGCACACTGTTAGAATTCAGAAACTGTTCTAAGGGGTGCCAGAAGAAAAAGGCACTGAGTTTTCATTGAAATAAAGATTCACTGCAGAACAAGACAACAGAACAAGAACAGGGACCAAGCAGCTGCACTCTGCATGATGGTAAAGGAAAGAGTCATGGTACTGGGTGACTCACTGCCATGATGAACTAACCCAGCTGGAGCACTTGTCCTAAACAAAAAGTACCAAAGCAACTTTAAAAACTTAACAAGTCCTTAATACTTACATTTTCCTTCTAATTCATTTGGGAAATTTGGTACTTTGAAGAAAGGCTACATTTACTGGAGAGTCCTTGGTACTCTCCAAGCTTGTTTGTTTGCTGATGTTTCATTACCCAACTAAGTAACATCATCAGGCAAACAGTCAAGCACAATGAGCCCCAGGGATGGATAGATTTAACAGATAATTAGAGTTGGAAGGGACAATGTAGGTCATCTACTCCAACCCCCAACCCAAATGGGAGACCCTACATCATTTCTGACAAATGGCAGTCCAATCTCTTCCTGAAAGTCTCAGGTGATGATGCTCTCACAACTTCCAAGGGCAATCTGTTCCATTAGTTGATTGTCAGAAAGTTTCTCCTTATTTCCAGGTTAAATCTCTCCTTGTTCAGTTTCCATCCATTATTCCTTGTCTGGCTGCGCCTACAGGAGCTTTAGAAATAGCTGACCCCTTCCTCCCTGTGGCAGCCCCTCAATATTGGAAGACCGCTATCATGTCTCCCCTGGTCCTTCTCTTTACTAGACGAGCCAAGTCCAGTTCCTGCAGTATCATTGTATGTTTTAGCCTTACAGTCCCCAAATCATCTGTTTGCTCTTCTCTGTACTTTTTTAGTCTCAACATCTTTTTATAATGTGGTGACCAAAACTGTATGCAGTCCGCTAGGGTGGTCTTACTAAGGCTTTATAGAGTGGTATTCGTACTTCCCTGATCTTGACTGTATTCCTCTGTAGTGCAACTTCGGATTACATTAGCTTTTTGGCTGCTGCTGCACTCTGCCTGACTCATATTTAGCCTGGTTGTCCACTAAGACTCCAAGATTCCTCTCACAGTTACTGCATTGAGCCTGGTTTCAACCCAGTCTATCTGTGTACTTTTGGTTTTTCTTGCCCAAGTGTAGACTTTTACTTTCTCTACACTGAATTTCATTTGTTAGATACAGCCCAGTATTCTAGTCTGTCAAGATCCATTTGGATCTTGAGCCGATCTTCTTGTGGTGTTAGTTATTCCTGCCAGCTTACCATTCATCTGCAAATTGGTAAGTTCCCCTTCTATTCCCTCATCTAATGAAGATATTGAAGAGAACGTGGGCCTAAGACGGAACCTTGTGGCACCCCACTGCTTACTTTCTCCATGTAGACTTAGACCCATTAAGGATACTCATTGAGTCTGGGTGCCAGCCAGTTGTGAGTCCATCTAGTGGTGGTGCGATCTATTCCCATTTTTTTCTAGCTTTACTGAGAAGTAGGTTGTGTGGTTCTACTTTGTCACATGGCTTGCTGAAATCTAAATATTATTATGTCCACAGTATTTTGCTGGTCTACTAATTTAGTCACTGTGTTGAAGAATGAAATAAGATTGGTTTGGCATGATTTGTTTTAACAAATCCGTGCTGACTGCTAGTTATTACTTTTACTTGTTTCTAAATGTTGGCAGATCTGTTTTTTTATTATCTTTTCCAGTATCTTCCCCGGATATATTGATGTTAGCTGATTTGTCTAAAGTTTCCTGGGTCCTGTTTTTTTTCTTCCTTTTTTGAAGATGGGAACCACATCAGCTCTTTTCCAGTCCTCTGGTAGTTCCCTGGTGCTGCAGATTTTTGAAAGATTATGGTGCATGGTTCTGAGATGACCTCTCTTTTAAACTCTGGATGTAATCCATCAGGCCCCAGTGATTTGTTTTCATCAAGATCAGACAGGTGTTCTCTTACTATTTTTTTGCTTAACTTTTATTTTTGGTCTGTCTTTTAATTTATGTTTTTGGTGGCCTTGAGCTATTGTTTCTTTACTGTATGAAGACGGATGAAAGAATTAGTTAAGCATTTCTGCTTTCTCTCTGTTGCCTGTTACTTCCTTGTCATCTTCTCTCTTTAGTGGACCGACTGTTTCCTTGATTTTTTTCTTGTTATTTATATGTTAGAAGAAACTTTATTATCTTTGACTTTGACTTTTGTTGCAAATACTTCACATTTCAATCCTGAATTGCATATATTCTCTTCTATTGGCATAATCATTGCATCTAACAATCTCAGGAAGAAAATTTAATACATTTTCAGGCTGTGTTTGTGGTCATTGTTCAAGTGGCATGCAAAATTAAAGAAAAATATTGCAATAATTGACTACAATTTTTTTTTGATGGAATGTTGGATTTGTTCTGAAATGTTTTCAGTGGAATCCAGTAGGAATTAGAAATGACAGCCCTTTAGCACATGGGATGTCAAGCTCAAATGTATCATGATGTATTGTGACATTTTTTTGCCTTTGTGGAGCTAGGATGGGTGTGGTGTGCACATGATGTATCCGGCCCATGGGCGTCCAGTTTGACAGGGCTCTTTAGCAGAAGAAAATAACAGAGTTGGAGGTCTTCTAGTCCAACCCCCTGCTCAAACAGAAAACCTGGTACCATTTTAGACAAATGGTTGCCCAATTTATTCCTGGCCCTGGAAGAAGGATAAAGATTATTTTTTATTCTATGGTGGATAGAGGAAGGCATAAAAAACAAACTACTCCCGACTTAATACTAACCATTGGGGAAGAGTTTATTGATCAGTACAACTTGAAGGAACATTGAAAGAAAGAGTCAATACAATGTTGGAAGTTTACATTGAATCATAGAGTTGGAATAAATCTTAGAAATCATCTCATCCAGTTAGCTACTCAGTGCTGGATCTCCAGCAAGTGATCACCTAGTCACTGATGAAGGATATCTCACAATTTCACATGGCAGCCTGCTCCTAACAGCTTGCATACGAAGGAAGTTCCCCTGGAAACTCCATCCCACTTTTAATTTTATATCATTGTTTATTCTGTTATCTATGTACTCTGTGGCAACAGAGAATTCATCTATTGTATTTTCTGTGTGTCTATTCTGTTTGAAGGCTTCTATTAGAGCTTCCCTCTTTCATTTCTTCAAAAGTCTAAATGTAACCAAATTATTTAACTGTTCGTCACAGAAATGGCCTTGGTAACTCTCCTTAATGACAAATAATGTACAATTATTTCCTAACATCTAAACTCTCTGCTCTTGTCAATACCTCCCAAGATAGAATTTGCATTTCCCCATAGCTGCTGGCTCATGCTTTATTTGTGAGCAGTAAGGGTACCAAAATCCTTTTATACATGAACTACAATCAAGCCAGGTCACTTTTCATTTTTCCTATCCAGATGCAGAACTTTACATTCCTTCCTGATAAATTTCAGCCCTCAAGCACATTTAATTTTTTTATCTCCTCTCTTTTCTTATAATGAATCTCCTCTCCTTTCTAATAATGTATTACAATGCCTTGATAAGCATTCCCACAATCCAAGTACCTCCCACAATGTATACAGGAAATAGGACAGAGACTTGGGGTACTCCTTTCAATATTTCCCTTCATATAGAGCCATTTTATGTCTACCTTATAAAAGTATCAACTATGTTGTACCATTATATTAAGAATATCATGAGAAGTTATGGGAATTTTGTTTGATAGTGAAATTAAAACTGAGCAGAATGCTTGTCTTTTTTATAGAGATTTTAGTATATTGCAATGGATGACATTTAATAACAACAGATTATATGGCAAGACAATAATCCAGAGCTGAAAAAGGGATGGAATAACAGAATAAGCCAATGCACTTGCACAAATATTTTAATTAAGGTCTGCAGAAAAAGGAGACACAGATTAGAAATGAAATGATGCAGGTCACCAAGAAAGAACATATATAGGTAATCAAGAACTGCAGAGAAACACTAAAGTCTAGAATCAGAGTTTAGTTTAGTTTAGTTTATTGTCATTGCACCTCGTACAACAACATCAAACACCATCTTCAGTACATATCATGACCATGACCATGAAAATAAACACAAACACATATCCTTCACCCTTCATACATTGAACCGGAAATCCCCAACACCACATCAACAACACTGCACTATCCCGTCTGCACTGTACTGTCTGCCAGATGGTAATAGTTCAAAAAAAAAGGGTTCCCAGGATGAGATGGACCTTTGAGAATGTTTTGAACTTTCTTAAGGCAGCAGGAGCTATAAAGCTCTTCCAAAGAGGGGAGAGGGCAACCAATGATCTTCTAGGCAATGACATTAACCCTCTGGAGTGCTTTCCTATCTGCCACTGTGCAATTGGCAAACCATACAGAGGTTCAGTATGTTAAAATGCTGTCTATGGTGCAACAGTAGAAGGTCACCAGCAGTTTTTCATTCAGTTGTTGTTTTCTGAGAAGTCTCAGAAATGGGCCCTTTTGATGGGCCCTTTTGATCAGGGATGAAATGTGGGCACCCCAGGTCAGGTCCTCTTTTAGGATAACACCCAGAAACTTAAAACTGTCCACTTGCTCCACTCAGTCTCCACTGATAAGCCAGGGTTGGATGTCTGGTCTGTTCCTTCTATAATCCACCATAAGGTCCTATTGGTGTTGAGGACCAAGTTATTGTTTTCACACCACGAAAGCAACCGGTCCACCTCATCTCAGTAGGCAGACTCATCCCCCCTGAAGATAAGTCCCACCACTGTTAAATATCAAAGTATGCCAGGAGCAAAAATAATTTCTTTAGAGATATTCAAAATAAGGGGAACATTTTTAAAAAATAATATATTTTATAGGAAATCAATATACTAGTTGTTTCATAAACACAGTGGAACACAAATGGGTAACAAACATACCTCTGTCTGTCTATCTGTCTGTCTATCATCTATCTAATCTATCATGAATCTAAATAGAAGTCATTTTTTCAAGAACAAATGTTGTTAGTCTAAGCTTATCTCATTTTTTGAAGATTTAATGGCTTCTTTAGTAGTTTTTAGAAATCCTATGGAAGCTTGTTTCAGAAAAGAAAGTTGCTTATGTATTTGACTAGATTGTTTGGGCTGCTAAATATAGCCTATGGGCAGATACACGGCTTGTTTGAAAAATCATAAAGAGGGTTTTTCAATATTTCTTCATTAAATTGGAATGCGTTATTAAGCAGGGTGTAGTAGTAGTAATCTCATTTACTCTGAGATTTTGTTCTCTCTGATATTTTATTAAAGACTTGAAGGAAAAATATGAGTAATACTTATTATGTATCAATATGATACAAAATTAAGTGGAATAGTTAATATCCTAGAAAAGAGAAATAAAATTCAGAATAATCTTTAGATTTCAGAGAAAGAAGCTAGAAATAACAGAATGAAATTTAATAGGGACAAATGTTTAATAGGGACAAATCTTCACTCAATACCTGATTTACCAACAGTATTTGTGAAATTGTTTTTTTGGAATAGTGCTTGATTACAAACTGAATATGAAAAATCAATTTGAATACTCTGAAAAAGGAAAGAAACAAATGTAATTTAAGCTGCATCTTCAAAAATCTAGTTTTCCGATCCTTTAAATAATAGCTCTAATTTATTCTGTACTGATCAGTTTCCATTGTTACATTACAGCAAGCAGGATGAAGCAAGTTCACAAAAATTCAATGACATCTGTGAAGTAATCTTTATTAAAAAAAAGTTAGGAACTCATCGTGAAAAAAAATATGATTGCTGTGTTTTAGGAACAAGTCCAACATATAGAAACAATATTCCAACTCTTTTATGAATTTCTCTTTATTGTCCCATGTAAATGGGTTGACTGGCGTCCTCTTTTGCATAGGAGGAACACTTTCCATCTTGTGAAATGTGGACATTGTACTTTAAGAAGGACAAAGACAAAAGGGAGGAAATTCAGAGAAAAGATAATTTTGACTATCTTTAAGTCAAATAATAAGAATAAGATAAGAATAATCAGTTACCTGGGGCTTCCTTAGGGTAATATCAACAGAAGCAGATACAGTAAGACTCATTGACAAGGATCCTGATCCTGAGAGAATATCCAATTTCAAGAAGCTTCAGCAGCTTTGGAAACTTCCTTGCTTCCTGACCTTGATTCTTTGACATGAATCAGCTGATTAACACCTGTGGTACCTGACACTTGGACTGTCATGGATTACATGTGCTTCTCTGAACCCATATACCATCAAGCTATGGACTGGATTTTTAGGCAAGACATTGCTGTACTGTGTCTTTCCTGGGACAGTCATGCATTTGCTCAACTGACTCCCTACCCGCTTTATATTTCACTACTTTGTACTCATTCATAAGCCATTTGTAAACTAACCAGACATATTTGTCGCAAGGCTAAAACAGGACAATGTCATACCAGCAAATTTTCAACTTTCTGGAAGCCTTCCAAAGTAGAAAGGAAAACAGAGCTTTTCATCACTAAATTGGGGAAGCTTGCACATCACTATTGTTAACCAAATGTAACAAAACAAAAAACAAGACAACCCCCCCCCCAACAATCCCAAAACAAAAAATGGTAGAGAAGNCAAAACAAAAAACAAGACAACCCCCCCCCCAACAATCCCAAAACAAAAAATGGTAGAGAAGTTTCCAGAACTGAATTAGACTTGTATAACTAAGAAAAACTAGATTTCATAGGATGCTTTCAATTAGGTTTTGTATGGTTCTGTAACTGTGCTGTCTATTTTTAAGGGTTTTTTTTTTATGATGATGGAAAGGCAACTGAAATGCTTGTAAAGTCTGCATTTTCCTAAGAGGATTAATTTCCTATTTCATGAGGTCAATTTGTTCCCATTCTTTTGCAAGCTTTAGAAATACAGTGTTTTTACTGCCCTTGTTATTGGATGATGGTATGAGAAAATAATATAGCTAGAGGTGCAAGTATCTTAATTATGTTCATAAAATCTGTTGGTAATATTTTTAAAGAACCAGCATATCATTTCAGATGAAACTATCAGAAGATATACCATCTAAAATGTAGTGTATAATTCTTCCTTAATTCCAAATTGAATAGTTTTTTACTATGTGCAATACATACATTGTTGAACCTGTTTAAATAAATCTATTTTTATTGCTTACATTTTTTGCCCATGGTTTCATATTTTCTGCAATATAAAATCCCAAACATTTAACTTTGGTCCCTGAATCAAGATGCATCTTGTACCATAAGCACGGGTACTTTGATTAAACTCAAGAAATTATATAAGAGATTACAAGTAACTACTTGGACAGGAACTGCTAAGATTACATGATATGCATTCAATATAGTACTAATCAGAAAATCTTGTCCAAGTCTTGGAAAACTTAAAAAATGGAAAACAGAATGTACATATTTGCTTCTGGATCCATGTGGTTTGGCTTACAGAACTGTCTGAAATTTATCCTTAGAGTTTGATTTGGAGTCCTCCATAAAATGGGATGCCCTTTTCTCTCAATATAATATTATTGAGAAAGTGGTGGCACAGTGATTAGAATGCAGCACTGCAGGATACTTCTGCTGACTGCCATCCACCTGCAGTTTGAGTCTCAGTGGCTTAAGATTGACTCAGCCTTCCATTCTTCCAACGTTGCTAAAATGAGGAACCAGATTGTTGGGGGCAATATGCTGACTCTGTAATATGCTTAGGGAGGGCTGTAAAGTACTGTGAAGTGGTATATAAGTCTAAGTGCTATATATTGTGTATATTACATATAATGTACACAATATAGTGTATATTACATCATACACTAGCCTTCTCCTTATATAAAATTTCATATCATGAATAAAGTGCTTGATGCCTGCATTGTAGAAGCAATACTGAATTGAGAATGTGAGGATGAGGAGGGCAAGGTTGTTTGATTCACTTAAAGTTAACCAATCTTATTCAAACTGCCAGGAATAATACAGTTATTCTTCAAGACTTTCACAATGGATTTCACTTAATGTTAATTTTCTAGATTGTACCTTACATGGTAGTTGATAAAAACAAACAACCCTTCCTTCTCACGAGTGTCCACTTTTTGTTTTCTCGCAACACACCAGTTAAATTATTGTCTGCCTTGGATAACATATATTAAAAAAAACAACTGCTATCTCAAATGTACTTAAGAAAGTTTTTTCTCTTTTTTATTTCTTTAGTGGATCTAATTTTTTATCTCTGGTTTTAGCTGCAAGTTAAATATTGATAAGAATTTGCAGTGGAAGTGCTACATTAGATTAAAGTAGCAAGCTCTGACACACATCGAGATGTGGTAAGAATTTGTGAAGTGGAAACCATGGAAATGTTTGCTTGTGCTCTTTGAAGAGAAAGTGTTCTAGGTTGGTTTTATATTGTGCTTTTGCGTATGTGTGTGGTATGAGGAATTAGAAGAAAGGAATGAGGGACAGGGAGAAAAAATGAAGTTATGAACAGACTCAAAAGATTTTCAATTTGACCTGCATAATTTATGACACACAGAAATAAATACACCTAACATTTGTATTATGGCCTAAACTTTGTATTATTCCTAATAATAGAATAACTTGCATTGATTCCTTGCTGACATCTTGTATATGACTCAAATTTTAGAGGTGTGCAAATCAGGCTCAATGATATTTGAGATTCAGAATTATATTCTTTGACTGGATTTTGCATTTTAAGTTTCAAGGCAGTACAATTCAATTCAACCTGCTTCAAGATCTGACATTTGATAATGAAAAATCTTTAACAATAATTTATAATGGTGAAGTTCCTTTATCATTTGGCAGAATAGTATGAAAATTGCAGAAATGAGAGGCTGTTCACCCTCTGGAAGAGGCTGTTCACCCTCTGAAGTTTTAGCTGGAGATCTTTAAAGATTTTTTATGGAGACATTGTGATATTATCTTGCATTGATGTGCAATTATCTGAAAAAGTTGAAGAACTGCACACAGATTATGGACAAATGGATTCAGATTGAGGATAACAGACTATTGGTTTGGGAAAAGACTTTAACAAGTCAATCAAAAAAACAAAAACGAGTTGCAACAGTAGTGAAAACAACAAAATGGTCTTTGTCTCTCCAAGTACATTTCTTTGAATAGATTCTACCCAGAAAGTGAAACTCAGCAAAAAACAACACAACAGGAGCACTTCCTTCTTCTAAGCCATTCTTGTGAAATAATTTATTAAATCTGACACTCAGTGCATTGCCACACACAAGTATTCTCAATTTTGTCAGTTTAGGGAAGGAAAGCTGCAGTATTGTTTTAGGCTCTGTCAAA
Source organism: Laticauda laticaudata (assembly GCA_004320025.1). Lineage (NCBI taxonomy): Eukaryota > Metazoa > Chordata > Lepidosauria > Squamata > Elapidae > Laticauda > Laticauda laticaudata. Next base: position 76,666 of record BHFT01021327.1, read on the forward strand.
CTAGAATCAATGGAAAAGTCAAAGGTAAAATTGATTCAAAGAACTCTGAAATGACTCAGGGTCATAAAATGTGATTCACCACTCTGAATTAAATCAAGGCTCCAATTCAGAAAATCAATTCAGTGAGAAAATACAGTTGAATGGAAGCTTTGTATCAGAGCTTTGCACAACTCTGTTTCATTTGCCTTGGTGATTTATATTTAAGTTTTTAAAATAGCATTCTATCAGACTATAGGCTGTGTGCTAATATTTAGGGTTGGTATCAGTTATGCACAGATAAAGTAATTCAGTTTCAGAATGTTCAACAGAATTATTGTGTGAATCAGTAGTGATATGTGAAAAACTGTACCAATAAAGGAGAATATTTGTAGGTCAGGTCAGGATATGAGGTTGAAAACTGTATAATCTATTTTTATGTAAAAAAAAATTAGCGTTCCCCCTTTACCTTTGTGATGCATACATACTGGCTAAAAGTGAAAATAGGATATTTGAAAAAAATATGCATAAAAGTAGATTAAACTAGAAAAATGCTGGGAGAAAAGTATATATTATGTAAGAAAATTATATGCAGAGTTTTGTGCTGTTTTATTCAATTGTATAACAAGATGAAAATGCTTGATCGAATCAACCTTTTTTTGTTCAGGGATTTAATCCTTTACTTCAGGAAGTTGTGAAGAATTTAAGCTCTCACAACTTTATTGTACCTTTGGGTTTAAGTCATCATGTGAATGATAGATAAGAATATGAAATTGAAACATACAATATGGATTACTTTAGCCCCAAGATAGGAGAACTAGAAAAAATAATTTTGTTTCAGTTAAAGATCATTACAGAACAAGCTCAAGATGAGCTATTTGCAAAGATCAAATATTCCTGCCAAATTAACAACTTAAAAGCACAAAAATATTTTAGATATTTTGGACACTTCGTTATCCCAAGGCGCTAAGTTGATTTGAATAAACTGTGCTAATTGTAGCTTCAAAAAGGATTGTCATAGTTTAGAATATCACACATTACATTAAATAATGTATATTTATATAGAGAGATAGCAACGGGCAAAATATATTGGTTATTGGATTTAAATGGTATTTTATTTAGGACAGGCAGGCAGAACAAAAGCATAATTCATCCAGAAACACTAGCAGACAAAATAAAAACTCCCTTATTTCTGAACACATGGACAGACTTAAGCCATAGTTTCAACTGAGAAACTGTGAGCATCCTAGACAGCCAACTGCAAGACACCAGAATTTCTGGAAGCTTAGCACTCAGGCAAATCATCCTTCAATAAATACATATTTGTACACCATTCAAAGACGCAATAAAAAAGCTAAGAAGGAACAAAAAAAGAACCAAAAACATATATTCACCAGTAATCAACATCCCAATAAGCACAGATTAATCTCAAGATGAACAATCGAGCTATAAACAATAACTTAATCAAGGAACTACCAACCAGAGGTGATATTCAGCTGGTTTGCACTGGTTCTGACGATCCAGTACCGGCGAATTTGGTGTGGGTCGCAGAAACGGTAGCGACATCTGGCTGGCCATGCCCCGAACCAGTTTCCAGTCACTGGGTGGTCACTGCTCACTTGCTTGCCCCACCTGCCCTTTCACAGCTTGCTTGCCCGCCCACATATGCTCTGCCTGCCCATCCCAAACCCACCCTATAAAACTGTGTCTCCAGACTCGCCACATGGTCTTATCTGTGGCTGCCTGTCTAAGCTGATTTGAGACTGATCTACTCTTCTCCAATGGATCTCCAACAGAACCTGCCTACAGGACCAGGTAAATTGACTCATGAGCCCCCAGCACCAAGCCCCAGCCCTGGGCTGAACCCCTGGTGTTTCTTCCTGCCACCTGGCCTTGTCCCAGCTTCCAGCAGCCTCCACCAGCCATGGTCTCAATCCGCGGCCTGGCGTAGCTCCCCAAGCCCCCGCAGGTCCTTTGTGGGCTGGCCGCTAGGCTTGCGGCTGCCAACCCCCGCTGCCAGGTTTCCAAAAGCCCCCAGGGCTTCTTCTCGCTGCCCAACCTCGCCCTGGGCTTCCAGGGCCCTCCGGAGACCATGGCCTCCAGCCCAGAGCCTTGCGTCGCTGGCCAAGCCACTGTGATGGCTTCCGCTGCGCTGCTGAGGCCTCTGCCACACTTCCCCATCATCTGTGTGTGTGTGTATGTGTGTGTTTGTGGTTTCAGTTTTCAGTTGTGTAGGGAATATGTTTTCAGTTGTGTAGTTTTGTGAGTCTGCTGCCAATCCAGTCATGTTACACGTCCTAGCATTTTTTGATATTGATGTTTGCAGCATGCAGGCCAGGTGATATTTTATGTGAAGCTGCTTTTATGGTTTCTGACAAAATTAGTAAAGCCCATGTCACACTGCACCAACGGAAGCAAAGAGGATGTAAAACGTTAAAAAAAGCTTGCCATCCGTTGGAAAACGCTATGCATCTGTTGTGTACTCACTGCATACGTGTTTCATACGCTCTATCTTTTGAGCATCCGTCCACTGAGATTTCATCCGCTCAAAGAAGTTTTGAGGCTAAACAAAAACTTTGTGAATGGATTAACGTCCGCTGTGATACATGTAAAACCGTTGACATTTCTTGAGCAAACAAACATTCATATGTCCGTTTATCATCCGTAAACGTCCTTTGTAATCCTCTCTGTCATCTCTGGGCAATCCCCTTAAACCAACATCCGCTGCAAGCTTGAAAATGGAAAGAGGAGGAAACAAAACAGGTACCAACGGAACGTCTACACAGGTTAGTAGCAGGAAATAGAAAGATGAGCAGTGAACGGTTTGGCAGTCCTATATACATTCCTCTAGGGCTTCCTATGAACATCCGTTAAACATCCCTGCTACATACTTTACCACAGTCCGTTCTTTTCCTTTCTTGGTCCGTTCTTGTTTATGCAAATTGGTTTGCCACTTTTTTGGAAGCGGATGACAACGGATGGGAGCCACCCCTGAAAAATTTGCTTGTCCGCGTGTGCCTTTTGCATACGTTTTCCATCTGTCAGCCAGTGGCGACCTTGCCTTAACTTGTTTTTGGGTATTAACACTTTATTCTTATTAAAGTGGTTTAACATGTTGAGATTTCTGGATCTGAGCCTTGCTTGATGGGTTTCAAGTGCTCATGATTTCCCTGCTTTTGTTCTTGCCTGGCGTCTTTGGGTCTTTCTATATGGTGGTTAAATTCTGCCAGTTATCAGAAAAGGGGACCTCAAGTGAGTTATCATAAGAATGGCTGTACGTTTAGTGTTGCTTTGTTGTTTTGCTTGTTTACCCTGGGGGTCTTCAAGGCAAGAGGGTTGAGATTTCTGTTGTTGAGTTTTGGGTCCTTAGGGAACCAATCCAAGTTTTTATTGTAGTGGCTTTGTCTGGGGATTTAAGAAAACACTGTTTCATCTGCAGTATTTGGGGCTGAGATATGGTCTCAAAAGTTATCTACACAATTAAACATGATTAAATACTAATAATATTTGCTTATCCTTTTTAACTAACTTTCCTTATATAATTGATGTTTTCTTAAACTTTTACATTTTCTTAACTTCTTTTTTAGCCATTGATAAAAAAAAATCCCATGTTAAAACCAGTATTCTAAAGCCTTCTCTTTGATTGTAAATTCTTAAATGTTTAAATTTCTGCACATTCTAATTATTTTTTATTCATTTTCATATTCTTTTGTTTTTTCCATTGCTCTGCAAACCACAATTCTAGCAGCTAACAGGTAAAATTAAATAGTTTCTACCCAACAAAACATTCTGGTTTTTTAAATCCATATGTTTTCTTTACCATACACAGGATTTGAAATTTTGAGTGTGTATTCGATTGGTCAGACTCCCATGGGCCAGTGCTAGGGGCAAAAAACTCTGTAGGCTTCCTGAGTCCCAGACTTGGTTGAGCCTTGCTGGATGATGATGTAATGAAAGGGCTTTGGGCAATTCCTATTATAGCTCTACCAAGAGTAGATCTTTGTTTATTGTTTTGTGTACTTATTTTATTCTTATTTAAGTAGTAAATGCACAAAATAATAAATTACCTTTTTGTATATCTTCTTTTTGTTGGGCAAAGAAGTCAGTGATGTCAACTTGGCTATGCCCAGCCCGTCACATGACCACCAGGCCATGCCCAGCCAGTCACATGACCACCAGGCCATGCCCACCAAATAAGCCACACCCACACAGTCACATGACCCCCCCTAGGCCACACCCATAAAATAGGCCACGCCCCAGAACCGGTAGTAAAAAAATTTGAGTTCCACCACTGCTACCAACTCAGGCAAAAAAGCAGTAAACAACAACCTAATAAAGGAACTACCAATGAGAAAACACGCCATCAACACTGACATAGCAAGCTACTGCATATAAACAGAGAGCAAATCCTATTCCTTTCTAGCACTGAAGATGTAACCTAGTCAGGAAATGGTACATTATCAAGAAAATAGCTAAGCTCAGAGAACACCAAGGAGTCCACAGTTCAATTCTAAGCTACATATATTATTTTCTACTGATACTGATCACTTTATGCCTTTATAAAAGATGTGGATGGCTCCTTTCCAGAAGTTGAAGTATGCAGAAGTTTCTAAAAGAAACAAATGAACCCAAATATCCCTTTGTCCCAATTTCCCTGAAGTAGTAGTAACGATTTGTCAAAACTGGCATCAGAACTGTTTCTTGAGCTTGATACTGAATATTTTCTTATACAGTATTACATTATTCTCTTGTTTTTTCTTATTAAAGAAAAACTATGTGTTATATTTTATTGTAGTACCTGTAAAAACAGAATTACTATAGGAAATTCAGATTGACACTGAAATATTCAGTACAGCAATCACGCTACTTAGAACTGTTTTCAAAATTAAGAGCTAACTAGCCCCAACTGAGATGTTGCAAAAAAGCTTACAACTTTCCATGCTAATATATACCTTCCCTTCATGAATTGTGCAATAGTCTCCATGAGTGATTATTTTCTATGGAGACCCTTTGCAAAAATGTAACTTTTCATGGAAGCTAAAACTCTATGGGATATTGTGTATTTCTGCATGTGTGCAGTGGATTATGTTTGTTTAACAAGATTGTGGACATGCAAATACTAAATATCAGTTTGTAAAAATGAGGTTATTTGTGCAAAAGCGTTTTAGAGATCAGAAGGAAGAGGAAACTGAAATTTTGATTCTAATTGCTTTCTCCAACAATTACCCCCTACATACAAGCACACACACACATACACACAAACACACACACAAAGAGACATACATTCATTTGAAGCAGTGTCACTGAAGAATGATACATCCATCAAAGATTTCAGTGGATTTAAATAGTAATTCCGAGATGAACTCTTGTTTTAGTTTGAAAATAGCAAATAGAAATCTAAAATATCAAAGACATTCACAGTACCTCTTTCTAAATAAACGTATCTTACAAATGCATCATAATAGCAGTTATACAAATACACAGAATAATGCTAGATACTTCTACAATCAAAATGTCTATTATAAAACATCCTCTGTTTTAAATTTAAACAAATGTATAAAGACATAAATGTACAACTCCAACAATATTTCTATAGTCATAAAACATCTAATAGTTTATTCCCAAAATCAAAACTTATTTTTTATCTTTATCAAGCAAAAAGTAAAAAAGGTCTCCATGTAAAAAGAAAAATAGTCATATTTTTATCTTTAATCAAAGCAATCAGTTTTGCCATCTCAACCAGATCCATATGCTTCACAATCCATTCTTTCATTGTGAGAATTCATACATCCTTCCATTTCTGTGTTTACAAAAGTCTTACAGCAATTATTATGTATAAAAACAAAGTGTCATATTTTCTGTTCGGTCTCCTACAATATTTTAAATTATTTGTAATAACACAACCTGAAAATTCAAATAATAATTATAAAGGAAAGGAGTCTGTAGAAGACCCTTCACCTTAATAATCATGTGTAATTGAAGAACCCAATAAATTGTTCAAAATATGCTTTGCCAAACTTTTTCTGATAAACAGCATTTTTCTAGTCAAATCATCTATTTTTTGTTATCCAGTTTGGATTGCTACTCTACAGTTGACATAGGGATGCCATAAAATATTCTTTGGAGGTTTAAATTGCCGTTATTGTAATTACTTGCTATTGGTTGTTTACGATCCTCTTCCATTTTAAATGCATTACATAAATATTTCTCAGCCTTTACTAAACTCATACCATCAATTTAGTATGGGCATGTGTTATACAGAACAAATACTTTCCCTCTGTTAGCAAAATTATAATTTTACCCATTAATAGAAGCTTTTTACTTCTTGTCTGAGAAAATTGTATGTATATGCTCTTTGTCTCCTTGTGAAACTTACAAAACTATTTGTCACAATATGTGTATTTTACAACTGCTGTGCTTTTGCTATTGATAAGCCATGTGAAGCATTGTCATGTACAAGAATGAAGATCAAGTAATTGTTCTTTCCTAATTTTCTCATTTATTAACTCCCAATATACTATGTTTATATTCTTGATTGTTTTGTCCAACTAGATTGCAGTATGTAATACTGTAATAAAATTTTATGTAATAAAAATTGTGTGTGTAAATCTGAAATCATCTAGAGAACAAATTTAAGTTTCTCATTACTTTCTGCTTATTTTTTTACTTTCAGAGGTAGAATTGAGTAGCTTGAAATTCCTGGATAAACTCAACTATTAGTTCATCAGTGGAAGAAATTCTTAATTTTTCTGTGTCTGTCACACAAATTCTGAAGGAATTTTACTGTCAATACACTCCCTTGTCAAAATTACACATGTACCACTCTAGACATTTTACAAATATTCATTCTCTTCCAAAATACTGTTCGATTTTAAGATAGCAATACTCTAAAGACATTTAACAATGTTTTGATAACATATCTCTTTAGGTCTTGTTTATTAATAATAAAACTGTTTAATAAAATATTATTTGGAGATGCCATGATGCTTTCATAGGAGCAATACCATAAATATTTAGAAAGCATGTATTTTTTGTTTATATTCTTTTATGCAGCATTTAATAGAATATATTTTAGGATTGTAACATTATTGCTGAACATAACTCTTGGCAGGTTCTAATTATTTTAACATAATTATCTTTCTATTAATCTTGGATGAATATCCCACATTAAAGTAAAAGTAAAAGGGGATTTCCATTAATTCACTGAATCATTATAGACAAATGGATATGATATAGAAATTGTAGAAGATGCATAACTGCACAGAGTAAGATATATAGTAGATATAGATACAATTAATGGTACAATTAAAATGTATCTGTATAGGATAGCCCAGTTGTAACCTTTAAAATATGTGAACAAAGGGTAAAAGTTGTTGGAATTATACATACTCATTATATTATACATTAATCCAACTCCTAAAATACACCATGAGAAGCATCACAATAAACTAAATTCAGCATCATTTAAGAAGGCATTTATTGGAATATGTAAATGTGAAATAGAGCAGAGCATTTTTTTAAAAGTGAAAATTATCATATTGTATTTCATGGTTTATTGCACTATTTTAGTCCTTTATTGTTGCAATTAATTTTATTTATGCTTATATACATATCACCAAGCTGATGTAACATACCATTCATATGAAATATAAAATAGCAGAGACGTTAAAAAACATAATTTCAATTGTATATCTTGTCTAGGAACAAAATCTGGGTGATATCATGGATGTTATAAATATTTTATCCCCCTATATAGTTATAAAATACAGGCAATAAACAATATAAGACCTATAGATGACTGTCTATAATATTTGAAAGAGAGCATTAGTTGTGGATTATCACTCAATCATTACTTATTTCATGGATGATTGTGCACTTAACAAGTGAAACAGATTATGTCTGACTCATTTACAGGGTATCATATATGCATATACTTATCTGTAAGTATAGTAGGCACTTTGATTCAAAGACAAAATCACCCTGAAGAGTTGTTATATGTATAGAAGTCATTTTGTCAGCAGACTCAAGAAAAAAGGCATTTATTTTTTTTTAAAGGCATTTATATCAACAGAATTTTTCCATCCCTTGAGTGCCAGATCACTGTGGGGAAAAATACATATTAAGACAGTGAAAAAGTAACCTTGTTTTTGTAGCATTAGTAAAGATTGTCCATTGTTCCTCTTTTCTTATATTCATATTTTGTAAGATATAAATACTTGGCTGTAGGGTCTGTTTGAGCAAGTTGGATATAAAGATTATTACATCTACTGTATATTTGTGTGTTATTTTACTTGCCAATAATTATTTATGCATAATATGGCACTACAGTTTTATGAGACTTTTTGTACCTGAAGTATGAAATTATATTTTTATGGGACTCTGGCAGTGAAGGTGTTTAAAATATTGCACAGCAACTGGATAAGACTTTTTTAAAAATCTTCCAATTAATTCGTGAACTAATTTAGAATATGTCTCTCACACACACATTTCACATTTTATTTATTTAAAAATGTTATCTTAAGCAAATAACTGTGGCTAACAAACAGACCAATAAAATAACAAAAATGCAATTAATATTTATTCTACAATAAATAGAAAATACAAATTCAAGCCGTTTCACATGTCATGTACTTCTAACAATTAATATTAATGCCTGCAGAAAAAGTCAGATTTTTGAATTCTGCTAGATCTCCAGGTAAAAACTATTCTGCATGTATTCTGCTTAATTGACACTGGTTCACATAACTTCTCAATGATGAGTTAATCTGTTTGATTGGATCTTTTGGTTCTACTTATTGACTAAATCTGACCCTTATTGCAACAAAAACATACAGTTTAAATATTGTTGGACACCAAGAAATTGTTCCCTGTTATTTTCTTCAATGAAATCACTGGAAGACCAGATACAAAGTTGTTAGTAGAATCTGATGCTTGTCTATTATTAATGAAGCAATTACCTATATATTGTTAATTAAATTTAGAGTACATAATAAAGGGGCAAAACAGAACATTAATCAATTTTCAGTTCCTTGAATTAAAACAAAATCCTCCTTGGACCTTCTTGTACTTCAGTGAATTCAACAGGAAGGAACTGAAGGAATCCAGTTCTGATTTGAAATAACTGGATAACTTGAAATGCACACTTACTTTGGGTGACACAATTACTATACTTAAGGGCATTGTTAAAGTAGAAAGGCAGTACAGAATAACAAAAATAACTAGCATGTAAACTTATTTATCATATTATAATTTTTTAATCAAAATTGTCTCTTAGCATGTGTCTGTTGAGATTCTCAGTTATCCAGGTCACAGTTATCTCAAAGATGCTTTTTTCTTCAAAAGGCAATTGGACTGGTTTTTTTTCCCCCTTTTCTTCTCATCCAAGAATCTTCATTGGTTCTAATGGCAGGGGTAAGGAAGGCTAGGTATTGACAGTTGAGATTGGATGGTGGGTGGGATGGAAGGATAGGTTATGATAGGATAGTAATGGGGTGGTGGTGGAAGGTGTTGTTATTCTGCAGTTTCTGAGAGTGTTGAGGCCACTGGGGGATTTATTTGTGCCCTCAGGGTCATCTGAATCATGGTGTAATTGGTTGTGGAATCTTCTTGGAACCAATGCAAGGGCTGCATTGTAAACTGGAGATAGGTGTATCTTATTCCTGTCCCTCTGTTAAGGGAGGGTTGTTCAATTCTAACACAGATGGATTATTTTACCCCTCTTTCAAACCAATGATCCACTGTATCCAAAAGATGAACACTCTCAGCATGTCTAATTCAAATTCAGATGCAACAAAAATCTACGTAGCTCTCATATAACCAAGGTTAACATTACTTAGCTTTTAGAATTTGTATGTGATGTAAGATGCCTGTAAATGTAGCATCTTCATATACTAAGTATTATAAATATATCAGGAAGTAAAAGAGGGCTGCAGAAGGGATGGGGCAACAGCTGTGGGATTCATTAGTTGTTTATTATCTGGATGCTAAGAGTCAAAATCTCTTGAACTTTTTCAAGATCAGCTAAGATCAAATAGCAGATTGGTTTTCTAGCTGTGGTGCAACATTAACAATAAGAACAACAAAGCCTTGTTATTGCTTTCTACTACCCCGTCTTGTCTCTCTTGAGATAAATTCAGTACATTTTGCTCCCACCCTTTTTGGAGCTTAATAGAAACACATTGTTTCCATTTATCATGTTCTGTGCTAGGTGACAGTTGATTACTTGTGCATCACATGCATATTATTCAAGGTTTTTCTAGGTGCAGTCTCCTCTCTCCCCCCTCCCTCCCTCCCTCCCCCCCTCTCTCTGTGTGTCCTTTAAATATATTTCTCAGGCTGTCTCTCTACAACCCTTATAGAGTCTTAAAGATGTGTATGATTACATGGTACAGAAATACCCTTACTTTTTTTGTCAGCAGTTAGGTATATTCTTCAGCACAGAATGATGGTCCTTTTGCCACCATCAGCAGCCTAGAGACAATAATTGTGAAAGAGATGCAGTAAAAATATTTTATCCCCTCAACTGCCAATTGATACCCTATTATCTGTTGCTCCATATTATTTGTGGCTTTCTATGGAATCCGTTCAACTTAAGAGTCAAATCAGTAGTACTACTACTTTGAAAGATAATACGAGTTTTCACTATACAGATCAGTATTATTGGAGCAGATTCCTGGACTGGATCATATTGTATTTACAGACAGTACACAACAGAGAATTCTTCACTGTCTCTATTTTAATTGATAATGTCCACATACTAGGATCTGTTCACGTTTACAAGGCATAAACCCTGAAGAAAAATGGAAAAAAATATTTTATTATATTTTCATAATAACAATTTTATGTGTAATTTAATATACTTGGTAGCTTTTTATTATGTCACCTTGAAAGCTACTAGAGCATAACTAATAAATTTTAGAATTAAATTTTATGAATGGGTTAATAAATTTAAATAAAGCCTCATTTGGTGCTGTCGAGTCAATTAAATGGATGTGTTAAATTTGAAATAAATTACTCATGCAAACTGAGATAAATAATATAGAGATTTATCTAAGTTTCAAAAATCAGATTTTTTTTAGAATTACCTGGCAAATGACTGGTATTTCTGTAACCCCTTCTTTCATCCTATCAATGAACATGTGAACATGTGAAAAGGTGATAGATAGATAGATAGATAGATAGATAGATAGATAGATAGATAGATAGATAGATAGATATAGATAGGTGGTGTCTCAGTGGTTAAGACACCGGGTTTGTCAGCTGGAAAGCCAGCAGCCCAGGTTTGAGACTTGAGTGCCATGCAATGGGGTAAACTCCCATCCTCACCCCAGCTCCTGCCAACCTAGCAATTCATAAGCATGCAAATGCAAGTAGATAAATAGGTACCACTTTGGTGAGAAGGTAACAGTGCTCTATGATAGCTAGTAGGACTCTACCCCCATTTAAATCATGACTCTCTAGCTGCATCTCTCAGAGTTTAAAAAAATCATTTATTAGAAGTGAACATACCAGCGTTACCTGGGTGCAGCTGACTCTGAGACACATCATTCATCTCACCCTTGACCCTGGTCTTCTCCCACCCCATGGATGTATATTCTCCAATGGGACAGATCCATAGCCAAAAGTCATCAATCATGCTCTTCAGTAATAATGTTGCTAGCCATATGACTGCACAAATGTCTTCAGACAGTGCTGCCTCAGTGGCCTTTTGAAACAGAGGTGAGCACTGCCCCCATAGTCATCAATGACTAGCACAGGAAAATCTGCAAGGACTCCTTTACATACATACATACCTACATACCTACATACTTACATACATACATGTTGTGGCTCTAAGGCTTGAGCCTGCATTGTTAGAGGAAGAAGACTCGGAGATGGGGAAGAGGAGGAATTGGGAATGCCTTCCTCCCCAGAACCTTCCTCTTGGGCAATGCCTTCCTCCCTGATTGTGCCTCAGGTGTCAGCAGATAACCAAGAGGGAAAGCCTGAGGCTAATCAGGAGAAGGAGGAGGGCATATCGGAGCAGCCTCTGACAGAGAATCAAGTAGACGNAAAAGTGGGTGTGTTTTCTCTGAGAGCTCCATACGGGACAAAGTGTGAGTTTTTGCTGTGGAGTTTTGGTGTATTTGTTTCCTGAAAGCCTTAGTGATTTATGTTGCTGTTGGACTTGGCAGGCAGCCTGTATGATACTGCCAAGAACACTGCCTGCTTCAAAGAATTAACTCTATAACTACTGAATCTTCTTGCCTACCTATATTTTGTCAGAGTTGTGGACTTTCCATCCTCATTGGAAAGGTGAGACATAACACATGCATACATACATAAATATATCGTGTGTGTTCCATGTTCTGCTAAACAAAGGAGGTCAGTTGTATTGTGTTAAGGGGGGGGGGAGCAAAAAAGAGACTTGGTAGTAAGCAAAAATCCAGGCCAGTTGCTAAGTGCCCAAACTATGTTAATGTACTTGCAAGGATGCTGTAATGGCTGCATCATTAAGGATTGGTTCTAAGTACTTGCTGGACAAGTGGTGGTTAAATAAGGATCACCTGTAATAAATTTGGTAGAAACACACTCTGGTACACACACATTTTAGTTTCTTTCAAGATGAATTCATTGCATCATACTAATTAGTACTTTTCTCCCAGCATTTGAACTAGCCTAGCCTATTTAAATTTTAGCAAAATTAGGAGGCTAGGGAATTTTTTCAGAAGCTAGCCAGGGACCACCAGAACATTATTTCAATATCAGCATTGGAGCAGAATCTCCATCTTCCTGACAACAGTAGTTCAGCTTGGCTCAAAAACAGTTATGGCTGACAAATCCCTCTGTTTAGCAGCAGCAAGCAATGGCCAAGAGACTGCCTTGGATAGTTAGTTCTCTTGCACTGCCTGAAATGATCTTCCTCTACTCAGCATTAAGAATGGTAGTACATTTGTTTGTCAATTTATGCTCAGTTCCTTTGGAAATCAGTAGTGATGGGGAACTTTGTTTTTTTTATTGTCTTTCCTGAATTGGATTACTTGAAAATTACTCTAAGAATTAGATTTAACTTTGAAAAGTTTGACATCTCTGCAGCTTTTATTCAAGTTGGTGTCCCATATAATTTTTTTCCTAATAAGGTATTCTATTGTAAAATCAATATCAATTGTGCTCTTCTAACAAGACATGACTTCTTGTAAACATGCATGAACTACGATACATTAACGGTACCATATTAGCACTCTTCTAGTGGTATTTGTCGAGTTTATGCTTAGCTTTCTCAGATTACTAGGAACCTGCTAGGCAAGACTGCGTAGTCCCAAATCAGTGGTATCATATTTAATAAAAAACAAAATATTGCATTACTGCACCTTAAAAGCAACCATCTTTTAATATCCCAGAGAATTCTGTTGCACTTGGCTAATATTAGTTACAGAGAATTTATAATCACAGATTTCAATTAGAATAGAGCTGAAAGGGACACTGGAGGTCTTCTAGTCCAACCCCCTGCTCAAGTAGGAGACCCTATATCATTTCAGACAAGTCTAATCTCTTCTTGAAAACCTCCAGTGATGAAGCACCCACAACTTCTGAAGGCAAGCTGTGCCATTAGTTAATTGTCCTCACTGTTAGGAAGTTGCTCCTTAATTCCAAGCTGCTTCTCTCCTTGATTGGTTTCCATCCATTGTTTACAAATCTTGCTCCTGGATAATACTTTTTTTTGTTACTATCCTCTGTGCTTTTTCAGAGGGCAGTCTAACTTTCCAGAGCAAATTTGGAAGACATAGGGGACTGCAAATGTTTGAGAAAAAATTCAATTCCCTTACCTTCATGGAAATCTCTGTTGGATCATAAATGCTATTTTTAAATAGTTACACAACTTTGAATTCAACTTTATGTTACATCATGCCTTTAATACCATTAACAATAACCGGGACTTAAAAACTTCATTTAAACATTCCCAAACAACTCCTTTTTGTTTCTAATAAGAGTTATGACCATATGCACGAAGACAGACTTGTGCATGTCTGGCTCCTATAACAATTTATTCTTTAGCTTAATGAAATAATATTATGCCTCACCACACTTCAGTTGGCTGAGAAATTGAGAAGCTGAAGTCAAGATGACACCCATTTTTTTAACTGATGTCCTTAACTAATATCCTTAACAAATTATATTTCAGTGCTATATACCTGTATTTTATGTTTTCTCTTGTTTGTATGTTGAATGTAAGATAGCAATTCAAAATATTAAGATTGCAAGATCAGTTTTCTAGGGAAATGGATATTGCCATGATTTCCTACAAGAGCAAAGTTAACACCTCTCTCCTTTACACAACCACTACATCCAACTCTATTTTCTTTAAATAATACAGCATGTACCAGCAGTATATTTGTACCAGCAGTACCAGCAGCACTATATTTGTACCAGCAGTTGATAAAAAGATTGCCAAAGCTTTTTCTTTCTGTTGTTGCTTTTACTGTTGTGCTGAGAATGCTAATTTTTTTTCCATATTGCAGTACACTGGAATGTTAATTCAATATCATTTCTACTTAGTGATCTCTCTGAGGTTAATAAAGACTTAATTGTTTAAACTTGGATTTTTTTCAAGTGCTAAGCAATTTAATTTTACTGAGAAAGGAGGACATTTGAATTGAATTAGTTATGCCACCAAGGGAAATTTTTGTAGCATAACTCATGTTCTATATAGTACTTATTTCTCTTATTCCAATTACAGTGAAACATGTATTCCCATCAGCTAAATGTATCTTTTTGCTTATCAGTCATTTTTCCTGTTTCTCCCTCTTTTTTTTGCTTTGATGGTAAAGCTACACTTTCTCTGACAACCTGAGGCTTCAACTTTTGGGAGGCTATTCTGAATCAAGGCAAATTTAATCAGTGTGTCTTCTATGACTTCTTTTTAGAGATGTAAGATTGACTTTGTCAAAAAGAAAAGTTTCTTAACCAAGCAATCCCCTCCAGCTCCATTTTGTAATAGTTTGACTCTAACATCTTTCCTTATTTTGATTCCCTATTATATACAATATATCATTTTCCCTAAATAGGCCTAAATGAGGAAGTTAAGCCAACTAAGAAGTAAATCAAGAATTATCTGAATTGCTAACAGTTACCGAACAGGTGATTTAAGTTCCAGAACAGACTAAAGATTAAAAACTAGTCCAAACAGTTACTCTTTATAAATTACTGCCCTGAATTAAAATAAAAGATTCAAATTATAGTAAAGGATTGACTAGTTCATTCAAAAGGAGAAAAAATATTTTGAGTTAAATGTATAAAAATGTATATATTATATGATTTCAAGAGATTCGTATAAAAACATCAATATTAATTTGTTAAGATGGCTTGGTCAGAAATTTGAGACCTTGGTACATTAAAAAAAGGGGGGTTAGTTTAGTTATATACAGTACATTCAAAATATGCTATGAACTTAGTCAACAAGCTATAAAGAACTTTAAAATGAAGACGGGAGATTTCAACTTATGATTTTAGACTGAATATTATTTATTTATTTTATCTCTGAAACATATTTCTATGCCACTGCAATCAAAACAACCTTTGTCAATTTACATAGAAAAAAATAAGCACCAAACATGCTTTATTAAAAAAAAAAGAAAACACAATGGCACTACAATCATATAAAGAAGATAGAATAAAAAAGATGGCAAAATTATTGTCCACAAAATTTTCAACAGTTTTCAAAATATGACCCAAAAGGGAACTGCTTTTTCTAAAGCACCTGGATAAAAATAAATGAGATGATTCAAGATTCTTTCCTCAGAATAGTCGGAACCACTTTGTTAATTCAATAAACATATAATGTTGTTTTGAAAAACTATAATAACAAGATAATTTAATATATAGCAATCATTTAATGTTACCGAAATTTTAATTCAACCTTGTGTGTAGATCCTATTTTAGTTTCTTGTCTTTTTTCCTACCTTTATTTTCTTTCTTACCTTTTTTTCTTCCATTCTATTTTTAAAAGTTATTATAATTAATTAAGTAATTAATTAAAACAAAAAAGGAGGTACCTATTTGCTCTGCTCACCTATAAGCAATTACAAATTAAGATTGAAGTCCCAAACAATTTGCATTTTTACCGATTTATGCTGCAGGACTTTTTCTATTTTGTAGCACTTTCATATTATTTGTAGCTTTTCTTTGCCGGTGATCCTGTGATTACAGGATGGGTAGATGATTATGTCATCAGTTCTTTTTTTTTTTCCAAAAATTTTATTGATTTTTAAAAGACAAACATATACAAACAAAACACATAACATAAAAACATAAAAGCATCTTTTTTTGAAAGCAGCTGATTCCGGCGGTTACATTCTCTTTGTGCAGACATAAATCAAGTTCTCATGCTCACTTTTTATATACTATTCCATATCTTATCACCATTGAACATTTTCTATGTAGCTTCTCCCTCTTTTTCACTCTCTTAATTCTATTTTAGTTTATTTCATTCTCAAGTTTAAAAATCATTATAGTTATATCCTTTGTCTGTTCCTGTTTCAGCTGTCTTTTCTCATTAACAACAAAATTTCCTCTGTAATCAACTGATTGAAGTATGGCACCTTTATATGTCGTTTCCCCAAATTTAACACTTAAAATAATTACATAACTTTTCATTCGGATTCTGCCTTCATTACATTCTGAGCTACGCACTATTTTTTTTTTAAAAAAAAAAAAAATATACATATATTAATATAATTAAAACAACAAATCCATACCAATTAAAACTCTATTGTTAAAATTAAATATTCAATTAAATCTTAAAAACATTTTATTACATTCCTTTTAAAGAAGTATCATGCTTCTATGAGAAACAATTATAAATTTTGCGTATTACTTCCCCCCATTTTACTATATTTTAAGACATTATATAAATTAAAATGTTCCCTTCTTCTTAATTCAAATTCTCTCATATTCAGTTCATTTCATTTATTTGTTCAAAAAAGAAAGATTTTCACTAAATTACATGAATATTGTATCCCATTTATAATCATATGTTATTCCAAATTTCTAACATTATTTCTCATACAAATACACAGTACAGTCTTATGTACTTTTACAGCAATCTCCTTTTTCAGTTATATTTTTACCCATTATCTCGAAATAAGTCCTGTTTCTTTACATCTTGTTTCAAACCTTTGTAGCTTCTCTTCCCTTCCTTCCTCCCTTGCTTTCTCCACTCTACCCTTTTACCCCCTTGTCTCTTCATCATCATTTCCCTCTTTTGATTATTCCCTCTGTTCTGTTGCTTTCTAATCTACTTTTCACCCTTATTTTCCCTTTATATTTTTTTGAAATTCCATTTTCAGTTCATCCACAAGTTGATGCCATTGTAAAAGATTTAAACAACCACCCAAGATGTTTGTAATTTCCAAGAGTCCCAAAGTCACTAGAAATAGTCCAAAAGTACACACAAAGCTTATCATTTAACACTTTCTTTTTTCACTTCTCTTCTGGGTTGCAATTCAGTTACAAGGTTCCAATTAGAATGTATCTTTTAGAAGTCTTGTTTTACCAATTTAGTTTTTAATCTTTTAGATTTCCAAAGCAGTCTCCTCCAGCCAAATCTCACTCTTATTTCTTTTCCTCTCCCCTTCCCACTTACAGGCAAAGAAAAAAAATAGTTTTTTCAGGTGATCAGAAATCTTTAATTGTCCCCTTGACTTTAATTTTCCAGTTTAGATTACTGCTTGATTGTCAACGGGTTTTTTCGATTCTCTCATTCATCTGCTGGTCACCGTAAAGAAGGAGAGTGAGAAAAAACAAAGTTTCCTTTCACTCTTCGCTGTTCTAATCTTTTTTGGGATTGATGTATCTTTTTTTTTAAATTTAAATTCCAGGAAATCTTGAATTGGCTTCTTAATCCCGGTCAGCCAAAACTTTCACCTCTTAGCTTCCTCCTTGCACCTTCTTTTTCCGATGAGTGCTTCGTTTGTGTGGCCATGTTCTGACCACCGCTCTTTACCACCCCTCCCCCCACCTTCGGAAAAAGAGTTAAGCCAGCTAGGAAGAGAGATGCGGCTCCTCTCAAAAACCTGCCCAGGTCTCCCTTACTTCAGCCACCTCCTAATGGGGTGCTTTAGGCCTGAAGCCGGCTGGTCAGGAGCACTCTAGAGGCGAGTGCAAGCAGAAAACCTGGCGCACAATTGCAGATTCCTGCTGCCGCGAAGCACTGCAAAACTGGAAAAGTCTGATTATTGTCATCAGTTTCGTGATGCAAAAAGCCATTCTTAAAATATTCGTTATAGTTTCTCTTATGTAGTGATTCATAAGAATGTCTTGTTAGATGTAGCCACAGAATATGAATTACAATGCTGTATAGTAATGTGGCTTTCTAGGTTCACTCGTCGTCAAAGCTCAATTGTAGCATTGACATTACAGCGGGTTCAATTTTTTAAACAAGCTGGTTTCTGTTTGCGCAATGGACCTATAAGTTACGTGGGTATTGGCTTGGTGGTTCATATGACTGGGTGGGCATGGCCAACTCAAACATTACTCATGTCCAAGGGGTGGTTCTCCTCACCTGGCCTCTCATGACAGGGAGATTCATGCAACAGTCATAAGTGTAGAAAAATGGTCATAAGTCAGTGCCATTGTAACTTTTGGTCACGAATGAAACTCTGTAATAAGTCAAAGGATTACCTGTTACAAAATAGAAAAGCTTCTTTTTGCGGTGCAAAAAGCTTGCCCTAGAATACCAATCATTAGATTAAAAATACCTGCAAGCCAGAGTTACAAATCAGCAGAGTGCCAGACACCTTGAGAATTGAATAGTGAAAATTCAGTGATAACTATCAGCACCAACTCTGCTGCTAAAAGTGAAATCCTTAGCATAGAGGTTATTTAAGGCTTCTCAGAAAAAAGCACATCCAGAAAACAATCCTTAGAATCCATTTTAACCACTAAAAGATACCAGCTGTCTCATCATCTCCACAAAGTATCCTAAGGAAATAATCCAGGTTTAGGAAAAAGCCACATGCCTAGAAAAGCAAGTAAAAAAATCAGTGCCAATATTGCATCCTTGCCTCTTTGGAAGTACCACTGCGAAAAGGGTAGTGCAGATACTATTTAAGCAGTGAAAGGAAAGACCTCCTCCCCAGATAGAAAAAGAAACCATGAGGCAGGAAAAATTTCAACAGTAACGCAAATAATTAAATTACAAACAGTAGCTGTTGCTGGTGAAGATGGACAATTTCCCTATTCAATAAAACACAGGATTAAATTCACTAAGCACAGAAATTAACGTTCACCAAAAAACCAGTTTTGGACCAAATCTCAAGAAAGGTATTAAACTACATTGATATGTCAATATTTCTAGCTAGCCAAGACCTTGCTGAATGTCACTCATCTTGGTTCATTGTCATTAAAAAGCTTCTTTGACACTCTGCTTCATTATTCAATATTATCTCAAGTGTGATGTTCCAAGGAAGTATTTCCTCCCAACAGCAGTGTAAAAATCTTAAAACAACCCTTCCCCTTTAAGAAAATCAAGCCCAGAAGCTCTGGAGACAGGAAGTCTAGGTGTACTGGCAATAATGTAATAAGGGTGGAAGAAAACATAAGGAGATTGCTTCTCACTACCTGTTCTCTGAACTGTTTAGAAAGTTAACAAGGGGTTCTATAGAACCAGTCAGAATTGGTAAAATCCCATCACTGGTGACATATCATGATGTATCACAAAGCATTTTGCTGGGGTGGGCGTGGCCTGCATGTAATGCATGTGGCCCCTGTGTCACCAGTTTGATACTCCTGTTCTAGGTGGTTCTTGACAAGTTATTCACAGTATTTCCAGTTATATCTAGGAAGAAAAACGTTGATATAAACTCTTTTTTTTTTTGCTATATTTTTTCTTGTTTTTTACAAGCATATCATTGTGTGAACAGTGTGGTACCAGAGTGTCTTACATTTTAAAACAAATATGACAATATTCTTCATATTGAACACAGAAATCTTATAAAATTTAATATTAATACACATACTTTGTTAAATTGTAATCTTTCATTTTTTGATTATTCACCATTCAATACCTTATTTTTGTGTCAGTCTCCATATTCTAAGTATCCCTCTTTTTACTATGAATAAAATATCATTAATCATATCTGAAGTGTCTAACAGACTTATATAATTCTAACAATAATTCATCACTTTATATTTAATTATGATCTTCCATTATTTATCCCCTTTCTGATTTTTACTTATGCCACTTATATTTAAAAAATATCCCCTTTCTAATCACATTTTGCAACTTATTTAATGCTATATAATAATATTCATCATATTTACATTGAACAAGTTATATAATTCTAATAATAGTCCAGTTGTTTTTATGAAATTACAATCTTTCATTGTTATTTTATTGAAAATTTCAATATGTTCTTTTTATATCAATCAAATTTGATATAAATTCATGGCCTTCTTTGTCTTATAATAAAGATGTCTACTCAATACAACCTAATTTCAAACAAGGTGTTATTTTCTTCTGCTTGGATTTCATTCTGCCATAGTAATAGTGTGGGTCTCCCTATGGTAAACTTTGTGAGCTGTGTACAATTAAACCATGTCAAAAGAGCAGACATATTAAGACACGAAACACTTAAATGAGCTTACATTTATTTGTCACAAGTGTGTATAAATAACCTTCTTCTGGTATTCATCATTCTAACTGTGCAATTAAAATAAACTTTTGTCTTTTGGTTTTACTTCCTCTAACCATCTTCTAATGATGATATGTCAGTTCTGAACAGGTGATCTAACTACATTCATTCTAGCACAGTTTACTAAACATAGGTCTGGAGATCCTACTTTGTATAGAGGTCTAAGCATGAATGTGTCCAGTTAAATGTAGTTTCATCATGGAGGAAAATTTTGTGTTTGGTAAGAATTCAGAACAACTTATTGATACATAATCAGTCAATCTGACAAAAATATTTACAATTCTGTAAATATACAAATATACAAAATGAATCTGAGAAGATCAGGTACAGAAGGAGAAGGACGCTGGCATCATCCTTGTTCTGTATATAGAATAGTAGACTCCTAATACAGGATTCTGATTGGCTAAAAAACCTAAATGGGGATTGGTTCA
>BHFT01021329.1:0-10450 GCA_004320025.1 Laticauda laticaudata
CAATGGAATTACAAAGCTTGTTCACCGCTATGATAAGTGCCTCAATTTGTTTGGTGAATATGTTGAAAAGTAATATTGAAGTGTCACTTTCAAGTGTATATAATAAAAAAATTTTCTGCACTTTATGTTTTTTTTCTATCGCAAAACAATCTATTTTGTGGATAGCTCTCGTAGATATAATACAAATGATATAGTTATGTAGTCATATTTGATTCAAATGACATAACACATTATTTGTCCTTCACTTGTCTAAAGCCTAAAACAAGTCATAATACAATTTGGTTTTGAAGTATTGTGCTGTGATATGGAACATTCCTGGAGATGATGTGAGCTGCAGCCCAAACTTAAAGGGGACCAATCAAGAAAGTCTGCCGTATGTTCAAAAAGGAGATGATGGAGACAGAAAAGAACTGGGTTTACATATTATACCAAGTTCAAATGTGGGTTATTGTTTGTGATTTAGTCTCACCTGCAGGCATAAAAACAATTCTGTAGGGGATAGCTGATCCCTCAGCTGTGGCGGTGCAGAAGTTAAGAGATCCCCTCACCCATGGCCCCATTAGTCTCTTCCATATTCTAACCTTCATTCTTGACAACACTTGCAAAAGTTCTCATAAAGCCAGTTTGTTTTCCTGCCATGGAAAGAACTTGGATCCTAGATTTGATGCAGTCCACTGGGTAAACAGCAATCCAGAGACACATGCCACCGAAGCCACCACTGAGCATCAGTGCAACCGGACCTATAAAAACAAGCAGCAGGAGATTAATATATTGCAGTATGATAGCAAAAAAGCCAAGTACCGTATATACTCGCATATAAGCCGATCTTGCGTATGAGCCGACCCTTAAAAAACTGCCCCAAAATGAGGAATTTTGCAAAAACTCACATAAAAGCCGATCCCCAAATACCATGGTGTGTTGTTTGGGCTAATAACAAAAGAGTATCAATATGCAATGCACTGATGAAGGTTCATTATCAAAGCATTTGTGTAGGAAACAATATTAAGTTAATTACCCGGTATGTAAAGACTCTGATGTTGTACGTGACACAAAAGTGGTCACATGAATGACTGACCAATCACACTGTGTTATGATCCGGTGATAGAAAAAGCAAAATGGAGGCGCCCAGAGTAAAAAAAAATGTGCTTAATTAGACATAATTATGTTGCATTTTATTTGAGGTACAGTTAAAATTAATATTGAAATTGAGTTGTAGTTTGTCGGAATTAACTTTATTTAGTGCAGTCTCAATTTTTATGGCTGTATGTATGACTGAATGGTCATGTCGATGATATTGCGTGATCTGAGAAGTGGCATCATGTCAGTTCGTTTGTGTGATTTATGAGTGTATAAGCTGACCCCCCAAAATTTGATAATGTTTTTTTGAGTTTTAGAGTCGGCTTATATGCGAGTATATACGGTAATTTTTCCCCAAACTCGCAATTTCATTAAAAAAAAGATAGTTCCCATATCCTATTAGAACAGGTAAGCATGTTTGTTGTAAGGGTCAGTGTATTGGTGAGTTATGAGAATCACTTGAAAGATGTGTGTTGGCTATTGAATTGTCCTATTCTCCAAATCTTTGACTTGGCTGCTGTTAGGTTTTTTTTCCTTTCCTTGTGCAGGTCAAGAACTGAAGGAAGGAATGGGCACTGGTTCTTCTCCACCTAATTTGGGTTGGGCTTCTTTTTCTTTTAACCAGTAATCTTTAAGGCTGCTTGTCCATGTATGTTATACACTAAATAAATAATTTAAAGCTACTGTGTTTATATGAGAAGATTTTGAACAGGCAACAGGATTGTTTTTATTAGACAGAAATCCTTTGAGCTTAAAAATCAGTAGGGGTGGGACTAAAAGAAGCTGTACTTATCTCAAGACAACAAGACATATTGTTAGCAAGCTCAAACATACCTAATTCTTCTTTTGGTTTTCCAAATGCCAAAAAGGTCCGGCTCAATTCATAGACTCCAAAGAATAAAAAGTAGCCTGGAATTTCACGTAGCAAAGTGCTGAACCAACCACGATAGAAGCCAAGGGGGCCGTCCTTTTGCAGTACACTTTTTATTACTGACCAAACTGTACTAGGAGAAAAAAAAGAATATTGTTACAAACATAGGTTGCCAGCTAATGATGAGAGAAGGGACTATATGATTGTAAGTTGAACTGAAAAAAAGATGGGAAGTGATTTTATTTTCTAATTTTAGTTTTTTTTTTCCACCTTTTTTCCTCCCATTTATCTTTTACTCTTGTGAAAAAAATCTTAATGAATTTAAATCAAAATGTAATAAAACAAAATATGGGAAGCATAATTAAAAAATAATATACAAACATGTAAGTGTAGAGAAATAAACTAATTCAAAGTGTCAAACCATTTCCAAACCTGGAAAAGGCAGGCAGGGTTGAGGCTACCTAATTACTTACTTGTGCTGTTGCACTATCTGCCCAGATAATTTCATTTCGTGCATGGCCTGCAGACGGCACTTCACAAGCTCTGTAGGGCAGAGGGCCAAAGTGGCAAAGGCAGAAGCAAAGGAGCCAGCCACTGCATTTTGAAGATCGCTGCAAAAAAAAAAAATGACGTGTATCTAGTACATGGAAATCACATGCAGCTCAAAGCTAGCATGCCTTTACCCAGTTAGTGCTGCAAATAATTATAAAAAGAGATAGCAAAGGAGCATTTTATAGCATCCCACCTGATGAAGCAAGCACAGGTGGTGGCTGTGGGGAAAATAGAAGACAGGAGTATTAGGTATGCTTGCTGTCTTGAATTATATATATAATTAGTGAGATAAAATCATATCACCATGATCATGCTTTCAACACTAGATTTAATGAAGCATCTTTTAAATTTCCTGCTGAAAAACAGGATGCTGTATGATTATCATTAGTAGATAAGACTCTTTTTGTACCAAACATTAAAGGAAAAGAATGTTCTACAACAGTTCCAAGTATCTTACTCCCTACCAAATGTATCTAGAAGCTTCAATATTACTGAAAAAAAATAAGCATAACCTCTCTGTTGTTTTCAATGGGCAACTGGTCACAGTGATGAACACTTTCAGTTATGAAATTAGAGGAAAGAAAGAAGTTGGGGATGTGATAAGAGTTTTACATCCATTTTTTTTCCAGTCACCATCCTTTCTTGCTCAGTGACCCAGCACATTTCCACAGTATTTCTATTTTTGCTTTGCCCACCCTTGGATGCCTACATGATTTAAATGGGGCAGTCCTCCAAATGTTTTCAAAGCTCCAGAATCATTCCCTCATGATAATTTTTATCATTTGTTTTCCAGGCCAATCCATCGTCCTGAGTGTTCTATCTTTTCAAAAGTTTCAAATGCCCTGCATCCATCTTCAAGAATCCTTTACCTCAGGGATCCCCAACCACCGGGCCCCGGACCAGGACCGGTCTGTGGATCATTTTGTACCGGGCCGCAAAGAATGAATAATCGTGATTAAAATATACATAANTACCGGGCCGCAAAGAATGAATAATCGTGATTAAAATATACATAAAAATATGTTTTTAGTAAAGAAATAGTAAAGAAACCCTTTGCTATTGGGGAAGAATTGATTTTGCCAGTCCTTGAAAAAGTGTTTCTGCGTGAAACTAGTCTCTGGAACAAAAAAGGTTGGGGACCACTGTTTTAACTTAACCCAACTCATAGGCATTAAGGGGATGTAAATACTCTTTCTTGGTTCATCAACTTTCACACCAAGCTTATAGATGCTTTGCAATCTATTTGGCTTTAAAAGAAGCTAAACTAATATATATGTTATTTTTGTTCATTTTAATTTTGTTTTAGGATTTTTTTGCAGTTCATATTGTCAACAGTTCATTTAGAAAACATTAATTGATCCTAAAAACAAACAATTCTCCAATCATGCAACTCTGAGAGTAGGTCAAGTATTTGTCAAAGGTCACAGGTCAGATTATCAGATTCATGGGGGAATCTACTGAAGCCTCACATGATTCTGGTAGTTGACTAACAATCGCAAACAGGTAAATTCCAGATATAACTCAAGGATTTAGGACATAGGATATGGAAAAAATATATTGCATGCCTGTTGTTGACCTGGTATCTATCAATCTGAGGGAGAAGATACTGTTAACTGGATTTTCATTGGAATGTTAAAAGGTGCATTTCATCCTTTGCTATAGAAATCTGATTAGCAAGGAGTACAAATGCCTGATCTGCAAATAAATCAGTATGTGGATAGGTGGAAGAGAGTGGATGCATGTGGTTTATATATTATGCAAAGCTATGATACGATTTGATTTTTGGTTCAATTATCATATGAATCTAACCACTATGATTTGCAAACCATACATTTTCATTTATCATGTTATAGGAACTCAGTTATTTCGAATTCCTTCAGCAAACTATGGTTTAAAACAGAGGTGAGCAACATCTTTAGATTGGAGACCTCAACTCCTGATTTTTTTTGGAGAGTCAACAGGAAGCCATCCCATGACATAGTGAATCAACAGAAGGGGAAAGAGTTCAGTATGTTTCATCTGCTTTTCAAGGTACTGGTGGGATGTACAGAGGAAATGGGGAGCAAGTCACTTTTATCCCCATTCTTATTTAAGAAATCCCCAAAATAGGATGAAATGGTATGACTGAGTTTCTGATGATTGTCCTCAGCACCTGGACTGCAGTCCTGTTTTTAGGCCTCTGAAAAGCCGCCTGCCTGTATTCCCACCCATATAGTTAAAAAAGACATGCCACTTTGAATTTCAGTGGCTCAATCTGGGGCAGCTGAACAACCACATGGAGCCTGTGAGCTTCCCATTCTTAGTTTAAGGTAAAGTAAGGACAGAAAGGAAGTGCCATGTTTCAAACAGCAAGTTTTGTTGCCACTCTTTCAGGAATAAGTTGGCAAGGAAAAGGTTTTCAGATTTTCTTCTTGCAGACTCCTCTTTTAAACAATTTCACTGAGAAAGCTGCAGTAGTAGGCTGGCTTGCCTGGAACACTGATCCATAACCTGATTAAGTGAAGAAAGCTTATGGCTCAATTAATCAAAACTTAAAGGATTTTATCCATAGATATTTATGTTTTAAACTACTGCCATCTTTCCTAAGTACCAGAAATGCAGAGGAAAAAAAATCAAGCTATAATTAAAAGAAAAACATCAGAGTCAAGGAATAGAGTTTCTATCTCAATAGGATTCTCATTTTCTGGGTGTGAGAATTCCACTTCTACTTCTGAACTATGATACTTTAAATTTTTTTTTTAATAGATTCTATTAGTTGCAGAGTGGTTGAGGGAATCACACACTAACCTCAGATTTGTTTTCCTATCTAGGCCAGCAATTTTCCTCACGATATTTTGGCAAAAGCCATAACACATAAAGAGCACGGCATTTTCAGCAATGTTTGCCACAAGTGCAGGGGTGGTCCCCTTGTAGAAGCCACGGAACCCTACTTGCTTGTAGGTCTTCACAAAACAGTCCACAAGCCCTTGGTACATGGTGGGGAACGTCTGCATTTTCACCTTTGCGGTGTCAAATGGTTGACCGGTTATCACGCAGGCAGTACCTCCTGCATGAGAAAGGAAAGTAAAAACATCAGAAATGGGAGTTGTTAGGTGGCTGGTTTTTGTTTTGCATTTTGGCTATTACATAACATTCTCAAGCAAAAGGACGTAAACTGGAGAAAGAAAATTATCCTTGACAAAAAAGGCACATATTAATATATATATGTGTGTGTGTGTGTTTATATATATATTAGTTATAAATTTGTAATATTTTAAGCTTGATGCTAGGGATAACCAGAATATTTGCTTTGCTCTAGGAGTTATCAACTTTTTCACACAGGGCACTATCTGGCAATTTCATATGGTGCCAAACCTCCCTCATCTTAAAAAATATTCAAAACTAAAAGCCAGGTCTTATGAATCTGAAGGCAAGAACATAATTTCTGAGATTTGGATTATTTTTCATTTTTCATTCCTTCCCTCTTTCAAAATAAATAATAATAATATGTATTAAAATCATGCTCTCCCTTTTTATGAATTTATAATCCCTTAACTCAAGGTAGAGTTTTGGATGGAGCTGAAGTATTAAAATCATACTATCCCAATTATTTTTTTTTCAAATAAGGGACTTATTAAAACCCATCTCACAGAGTGGTAGTTGTGGAGAAAGTTGAAAGTGAAAGCATTATGTATGCTATCTTGAATGGCACAAAAGGTGAGATGAAATAACAATACTGATGACTTGGCTTGGAAGAAAAGAAAACTAATGACAACAGACCACACTCTGTACCCAAAAACTAATGATAACACATCATGATCGGCTCTATTTGCCAAGAGTTGAAGAAGCTAGAGGACTTCTAAAGGTGAAACAAACTGTGGAGAAAGAAAAGCATGGCCTGAATTAAGAAAAGCCAGGAATCCTTGCTGAAGGTACTCAATCAGGGAAAGCTCTTGAAAGCAGCACAGCTGAAGGCTGAGTATAGAAAAGAAACAACTGAAAACTGACGTTAATTGGAAGAACAAATCAATGCATGAAAGATATAGAAGGAAAAGCTGATTAAAACAACAACAACATGGAGTTGGTTAAGATCAGGAGTGTTAATGAAAGAAACTGAAGGCTTTATTTTAGTAGCTCAAGAATAAATTTTGCCAGCTACCCATAGTTGCATGGAGGCAAATATTTAACATGTAACAAGCAACAGCAAATATTGCCTTTGTAGTAAAAAGGATGACACACTTGACCACTTGATTAGTGGCTGCAGCAAACGTTCACAAACTGCCAAAACTATTCATTGGAAACATTACCAGAGGTTTGGATTTGAATCTAATAAAAGCCCCTGGGATCATCAAGGTTTTGGAAAATGAGGGGGTTAATGAGGGGGTTATGGGACTTTAAGAACCAAACAGACAAGCATCTTCTTAATAACTTGCCTGATATTTACTGAAAAGAAGAAAGTCTGGTTCATTTATGTTGCTATTTTGGTTTATGCTAGGATTGAGGAAAAACAATTGGAAAAAATTATGAAATATCAGAATTTGTAGATCAGAGTTGAATGATGATGCGGGGGGAATCTTGTTGTACCAATTTTAATTGGGGCCCTTGGGGCATAACATTCAGTATCTGGAAATATTGAATTCATTAGACCTGAACACCTAATTTTAAAAAATTAGGAATTGGTTGGAACTGCCTATATTCTTAGATACTATTTTAATAATTCTTAGGTCCTTGGTTAGGACCTGAATGACATTTTCATCAGTCTCAGACAGTGAATCTCACTGAAAAGTACCCACATATACCATAAGCTGAATCAGTATAGTCCAGGGATCCCCAACCCCTGGGCTGCAGAAGTGGTGGGAAGTGGGTGAATGGGTATGCTCCATTTAGGCGAGCAGTGGGCGCCGGTGCCCGCCACTCACACAAAAAGAGCTGTGTGCATGCTTGCCAGACAGTTGCATGGAACTATCCCCTCTCCCGCCTCTCCTGGTCTTCAAAGCCAGAAAGGTTGGGGTACTCTGATGTAGTACAAGCTTTCCCTAATCTGGTGTCATCTAGCTATTTTAGAATAACAATTTAAAATTTCTCAGCCAATGCAGCTTTTGGCATGCTGGTGGGAAATTCTGGGAGTTGCAATATATGGAGTACATCACAGTTTTAAAAAGTAGCACAGAGGGCACAGAGGGCTATAACTCAGATTTAGGAAACCAAAGTTCAATTCCTCACTCAGGATGAAAAAGAATCATGATCTAAATCTAATCTGTATCAGTACTATCATAAAAAAGTAGAACAACTGCTGATGCTTGCTCTAATATTAAGTTACCTGAATGAATTATGGGATTTCCACATGTTAACAACATATAATAGTAGGAATCCCAACACCACATTTTTCTTCTTCTGAAGAAACCACAGAAGAAAGCTCACATTCACCTTCCTTGGAAGTGCTGAATGATTTATAGATCAAGAAGAAGGGCACTTCTATGATTAAAAAACAAAAGCTGGGGAAAACTGAGGGGAAAACTGAGGAGTGGCACTGAAAATGAAAAGAGTGGTTTCTCCTGTAAAATCCTGCTATCCCAAGCAAAAGAAACAGTGATGTTACCTAGTTGGGAAATGAAACATCTGCAAGAAAACAATCAAGCTCACAGAGCACCTACAGAAGAAACACTTGGGAGCAAAAAAGTTATCTTCCCATCATTCTCCTCCAAAACCAAAGAATCAAAAATGTCAATCAGGAGGCTTTTCTAAGTGAAATACTTTGAACTATAAAAAAAAAGTCTCAAGAACACACATTTTACAACTGAAATTAATTATTTTGTGCTCTTGACAATCATTTTAAAAAAATGAATGCAGATATAAAAAAGACCCTATCTTTCCATAGTAGTGACAACTACACTGACTTAAGAAATGCAAGCAAGGTACAAACTTGGCTCTCTCTTGCACATGTGGGCATTTGTATTTTCTACTTTTCTTACCTTCTTAAAGAAAAGAACAAGCAACAGCAACTAAATGATCACTGCAAATTTCTTTCATACTTGTACTGGGTTTTGTAGATTCCACTTCTGAATCCTTGTCCAGAAATACAAGAGTACTATTTGGTAACTTTGTCAACTTTAAGATGCATGGACTTCAACTTCCAGAGTTTCTCAAGCAGTATGCTAGCTATTAAGCTCCATTGATGGCCTAGCTTAACAGTCCCTAACCTTTTGGGCACTAGAGTTCAATTCCGCGGAGGGAGGTTTTTCAGCGGACTGGAAGGGGCATGGTTTTGTATGCTGCTTGCATCCGCGGATGAGCCTTTGCTTGTCTGTGTGGCCTGGTTGTTGGCATGCCACGGGCCAGTGCTGGTCCACAGACCGGGAGGTTGTGGACCCCTGGCCCAGCTGACATACCCAGATCAGACCTAGCAGAGAAAAATGTAGCAATTCTACATCAGAATCCATTTTGGGGGCTTCTGATATCAGCAGTACTTTCTCTGCAGAGCTTGTCAGAAGGACAGGAGCCTCAATTTGAAACTTCCCTCTATTTTACACAAACAGCTGGTTTTCACTTTAAAGTGTTATGTGTCTCTTGTGTCTTTAGCTTATAGGCTTGCTGTGAGCATCTGCTTGGTCTTGGAAGAGAAAGCCCCCATCAAGAAGAGCACTATGCTCCAGACCAGCATAGGCCTTGTTCTGTGTTTGTGGTTGATGGGCAGTCTTCACTTTTCATCTGGGTAACAGCTGAGACAACAGAGAAATACCAATAGCTGCCATCTACATGGCTGCGTTCCTAAAAGCAAACCAATAAAAGGCAGTTGACTGACCAGCACACTACTTAACTATAGAATGCAAAACAAAACAAAGATTATCTTGTCTCTCCAATCATTGCTCAACTTTTTCTTGTGACATATTTTGAAATGCTTGTGTAAGCATGAAATAAGGTCTCAACAAATTAAAAGCCGCAGTTAGGAAATTATTAGACAAAAAAGTGCTTACACATTTACTTTTCCTCCGTAGGAAGGGATTAGAGGAAAGGAATCAATTCATGGGAAGCTCATAATTTAGGGCAAGGTCAAAACATTATTACCTGTTAGTGCCCTTCACTAAAAAGCCACTTTTAGGACCCATACTGCTGTCAACAGAATTGCCTTACACCCCCAGAGAAGAGCTTTGTTTAACTAGCATAAAAGCAGCTGCTATCAGTTTTTAACAGGATTTATGTAAACAGCAATTCCTAAGACTTACCTACAGCCCCAGCTGTGAGGTCAATGGCAGCTTGGATGACAGGATTTGTTTTCATATTTTTTATTTGCTTTGTGTTGACTCTAAATCACAAAGTTTGCTGTAGTACGCAAGGCGCTGGGATGAGTATCTCTAAATTAGATTTGGAGAGGGAGGAAAATGAAAATGTTAATTTGACAGCAAGTAAATGAGTCATATGGCATTTCATATTTCATTTAAATATATACTAAGTTGTTCAGGTCTTTTGTTTTTTAACCAAAAGTTATTTCAATATATAAATTATTGGGATTGGATTTCTCTTCCAAACCATGTGGAAATGTTACAGAAATACAAACTTTTAAAATAAAATGTTAGCAAAAATAAAGTACGGTGAAAGTTTTTGTCAGGATCTAAGCACAATGATTCAGGAACTATATTTCAGCTCTCAACAATTTCAGTGATTTTCACCAGAAGTGAGCTCCCAATAAAAGCATCAGACCAAATAAAGCCATATTGCATCAAACTCTCCTGCTCCAGCATCCTACTATTTCCCATTCATATTTCCTTAAACTCTGTTGAATCCTGCACAATTCTAGTACTTCTCTTGCTATAAAGATATGCAGGCTCATTACAGTTAACTATCGGATGACTAAAGGTTGTTCCAATGCATTATTTTAAAATCTTAAGACTTTATATGTGCTGTTCAGCTTCCTTCGGGTATTATCCCACGTCATTGCAGTTGTGCTTTTAAAGTTGTAGCAACGTTTCAGCA
>BHFT01021331.1:0-48676 GCA_004320025.1 Laticauda laticaudata
CGCCCTGCGTCCTCCCCGCGTCCGTGTTATCTGCTCCGGTTATGCAAATTTTTGCCTCTTTTGAGAGCGGATAACAACGGATGTTACATTTTGCTCGTCCGTTGTGTCCTTTTTGCATCCGTTGGCCAGTGTAACATGGGCTTTACTTTCAGTGCATTAGCTAAATACCTGGAATTGGATATACTGGTCATGGAGTCTTAGAGAAGTATCAAGTTGAAGAAGTCTGCTTAAAAAAATTAAAGGCACTCAAAAATCAATCCTAAAATTAAAGGCACACAAAAATCAATCCTAAAAGCTTAACCAGGCACAAATTGGGCCAGAGACCAGTGATGACTTTTTCCAGAGAATTGTATTTCTTAATGGTGACAATATCACTGGGGTTAATATTCATGTTTCCCCAACTTCTCTGTGTAATAAATATATACTGCAAAATGGCAAGGAGAGAAAAGAAATGTTCTTGTAACATTGAGAAGAATGTCCCTTTCATGTCTTTTCAATTGTCTTGAAAGCTCTTGACTTGGATTCAGATTTCCTGCTTTATAACTGGAAGGAATTGGTCAAAAGACAAACATCTGGTAGCAGTAGATTTTCAATAACTTCCATCTCTTTCAGCTCCAAATTTACCCATGTATTACAGAGTATGTATAATGCCAATATTACATTTACACATATTCAGTTTCTACAGGTGCTGAAAGATATTCTGCTACTGTTTGTAAGAATCCTGTTGATGCTTGTTTTGCAACGTTACATAGAATCTGATTTTAACCTTTCAGTATAAGCTCCATTTAATGAAGGGTGCAGTTACTTAGAAGCTGTCTTTAATATAACATGTGATTTGCTTTAATGCTGTATGTGCAGCCTCCAGATCAGAGGAATTATTAGCTAAAATCACTGAGTTATATCAATAATGCCCAATGCTTATTCAGTCTATTAGGTGACTTCACATTTTTCTGCTTTATCCTGAGCCATGGTGGCATAGTGGTTAGAATGCAGTATTGCATGCTAATTCTGCAAACTGCAAGAAGTTTGATTCTCACCGGGTCAAGGTTGACTGAGTCTTCCATTCTTCTGAGGTTGGTTAAAACAGATTGTTGAGGGAAATATGCTGACTCTGTAAAGGCCCTGTCACACTGGCCGATGGATGCAAAACATCAGTAAAAAGGACACAGCGGACAAGAAAAGTCAGCCCCGCGGATGTAAAGGGAGGCAGCTCCCAAGCAGGTCACCATTCAGAGGAAAGACCTGCTGTAGGATACATCGAGTCCTTGCCTGCCCTGCCTGCATGCCTGCCTGCAAGCCTTGCTGCCAGCCTTCCTGCCAGCCCTGCCTCCAAAGCCTTCATGGCCAGCCTCCCTTGCCAGCCTGCTCCTCTGCGCTCCCTGCCAGCCTTGCCTGTGTCCAGCCTGCTTCCAGCCTCCCTGGGCCAACCAGTCGCTAGCCAGCCTTGGTGGCCTTGCGCCTATCCTGCAGGCTGCCTGCGCCTTGGTGCTGCCTTTCTGCAGGCTCCCCCACGCCTTCCTGCCAGCCTGCCTGATGTCTGCCTGCAGCCATTGCTGCCACTAGCAGCAACCCCACACAACCCATGGGAAGAAGAGAAAAGCCTCAGCCATCTGCTCCAGCCTCGGCAGAAGGACAGGGGCAACCTCTCGCAACCTGCCCCTGACCTCTCTGCTGGGGGCTTCTTGCAGGCACGGCAGCTGTCGCTCGTTCTAGGGCTGGGGCTTCTGACTGCTTCTCGCTCTGGAGGAGCAGATGACTCGCTTATCTAGGCGGTGGTGTTCTGCTCGTTGTTCCTCTTGCGTGACCAGCTGCTCCGCGGTGGTGTTCTGCTGGTGCTTACTCTGCTGTAGCTGCATTCCTCGTCCTGCTGGTGCCTGCTGTCTGCTGTCCTGTGGTCCGTGCTGCGTGCTCCTTGGTCTTGCTCGTCGCTTGGTCCTGCTCGTCGCTCCTGCGTATTGCTTCAATCACCTGCTGGTTCCTGCTGCGTCGCTTCTCGTGCTCCTGGTCCATGCTGGCTGTGTGGTGCTGCTGGTGCTACTCTGCGTGCGATAATGCTAGCGTTCTGTGAGTCCTTCCGCTGTAAGCTGCTGGTGCGCTGCGTGCTGCTGGCATGATGATGATGATCCTGCTGCTGCTGCTGCCTGGTGGTGGTGTGGAGGAGCCAGCCCCTACTACCGTCGGGCAGCCCCCATTGATGAGGCCATCTGGTTTCTCGCAAATGGGGGAAGACGCGTCATCCGCCGGGACGGGAGAGGCGAGGCGAATAACTACATTGAGTGAGCGGCGCACGAGGATGAGGTGCTGGAGTGGCTGAGATGAGAGAACTCGACTATCTGTGGCGAAGGGAACACCGGCTTGTACAGGGGACACCAAGTGAGAAGCAGGCCTACTGGTGAGAGAGAAGGCAAGAGAGTATTGGGTTAGACTTCGGAGGTTACTACCTCGGCTGGTTGGCAACATAAATGCAACCTGGCTACGGCAGCTGCACCTTCAAAAATCCGAGCGAGGCCACTGTGCAGAGCTGAACGACAAGAGAGATCTAGTCATCCGGACAGGCAGACTTTGTAGGCTAGGTCCCCAGTGTTAGAGAGCCTCGCTACGGGTTGCGCGGCTAGAGAGCCAGCCTCCGCCAAGGACAGCCCACTGCTCCAGGCTCTACGTTTTGTTCCGCTCGCTCCACGCAGACGAACCCGACCGGCGGCGTTGCATCCACGGGCAGGCCGGCCTGGCTGTAGAGCGAACCTCGCCGGGTCCATCAGCCTGGCTCAGGAAAAGTCTGTGGAGGTGCACGAGCTAGCGACATCAACCCGCAGTTGAGCTCATGGAGCTAGACCCTGCTAGGCAGTCGATCCAGCAATCTACGCACACCCAGCTCCGGCAGCAGAGCCGCAGACAGCGAGGAGGGCACAGAGCAACACTGTCTGGTGGAAGGATCAGGGACACATCCGCGCACAGCAATAGATCTTCCTCTGCTCAGTCTGGTCCACCCGACTCCGAGCTCCTCAACACGCAAAACCGCATTCTATACCTACTGTCGAACCAGACGCTGCAAGGAGAATACTGGTGGAATCCACAGATACCAGCTGGTGAAGGACGCAGTTACCCGACCTGCTCTCACAACCCTCCAGACCCGCTGAAGCTGCTGCACACCCATTCAAGTCTGCTCCTCACCACTCTAGTGTTGTCCTCACCATTCCAAGGCTTTCCACAGCCCCTCACCTACCAGGGCTACGCTACAGGAGCTCCAGCAGCACAGCAGCAGCCCTTCCCAGTCCAGGCCGAAGTCATCGGCGACACCGTTGCCACCGTTCCACTGATGACATGGATGCCCACCCACGCACTCCAGCACCACCCATCACCAAGCACCTGGACCCCTTCACCCTGAGACTGGGCATACCTCCGAGTAACCAAGAAGAGTGCCAGAGAATACTGGGTACGCTGGCTACTGTGGACTTTATTTGGACACTTGACCTGGGTCTTTTTTTTTTTACAGCTTGTTGTTCAATAAAGTTTATCTTTTGATTCACACACTTGCTTCATTTCTTTGTTTAATAAAAGTCTTGGAGAAACTTTAGAAATGGTTAAGCCTTTGCATGCTTGTGGGAGGAGTGTAAGGTTAGCAGTGGGTGGGCAGGGATACCTTTGGAATGGGTAATAGCTGTGGGATGGGCAGGGATAACCTTTGGATGGGTTAATGATCGCTGTGGGATGGGTTGAGATAGCTGTGGATGGGTTGAGATAGGTGTGGTGGGTTGAGATAGATGTGGGGATAGATCAACCTCCATGCAAGCATAGTGAACTGTATGTCCACCCTCCCAGGTGCCCACCTATGTGCCCTTCATTATCAATACTATGTATATCATTGATCCACACATGTCAACATAATACACACACTCTTTATTAAATGCCCTGTTCATTGTAGCGCCACCCAACATACATAGCCGATCTTCATCCGTCGTGATGAGACAGGGGCTGAAGGAAGCGCATCCATTAATCATCTACCCATCCTGTCTCCCACTCCACTGCTCCAGCTGGGGAGTGTCACCAGTGTTTCAGTAGTTCTGTCGCTTCTTCCTTCACGCGCTCTGGCGATCTGCGCATGGTGGTGAGAGTAATCCTGGAAACCTGTTGGCCAGGATGCCAAAGACTCTCACACCAGCCCGCCTTGCCCTGGACGCCTGTAGTTGAAGATCCTCTCTTCACGGGTGAGGCAGTCTGGAGGTGTACGGCTTTATTGAGGTTTCTGAGGGAGAAGGCGTCATCCCCACGATGGAGTAGGGCCACATCACTTGCGTGTCCATTGAGACAGGGCGTCTGGATCTGGGAAGCCTCACGATGAGTTGCATTCCACTGACCCCTCCTTGAGAACTGATGGCTGGTTGATAGACCTGGACATCTGAACATGACGTCCCGTTGCCTGAAGCATCGATGTACATGAACTTGTAAGTGCAGCATCGACCATGGCGAAAAGAGACGATGCTGAGAGACAGCCCTTATATTTGAAATAGTGGACCCCGACTTGGGTGGTGCTTTGCAGGTCATGTGCTTGCCATCTATGCTCCAACGGTGTGTAGGAAGTTCCACCCTCTGAATACCACTGCTCGCTCGAACTTTCTTCCATCGCTTCTTCAGTGGAGGGGCACTGGAGGGCATGCCCTCCAAATATTCTTCTCGGATGAAGCCTGCACCACTTCTCTCGACCCACCAACTGCTGATGGTGTGTTGTGCACCCTCCAGCCGTACTGCATACTCCTGTATGGGGTCCTGAGCCAGGCTGGCAGAGTGAGGTGCCACCTTTCAGTCCAGGGTCCAGGCTGGGGCGGAAGTTGGTGCTTGCTGTGGTCAACCTGTGGTGTCGCAGCCGCTGCACAACTTCGTCAAACATGGTTGGAGGCATCCTCATGAAGTTCTGGAATGCACGAGGGTCTTCCGTTCCTGAGCTCACCATCAGCTCTGTCGTCCTCAGTCCATCACTCTGCTCTCTTCCTGATACCATCTTCGGACCCAGATGCTTCTTGGCCGCCTACTTTTCTTCCATAGTTGAGTTCACAGAGCCTGTAGATGGCTTCGCACTGTTGCAGAATGATGTGGCTACCAAAGGAGTTTTGTGAATCCAAGGTGGACAGTGACTGGATGCTGTGGAAGACGGCAAGAGTCAGATGAGGCTGCAGAGGTCTGCACAGGTGGGCTGCTGGACTGAAAGTGAGAGAGCCAGCTGAGTGCTCCCCTTTTATAGGCAATATAAGTTTCCCCTATGTGTCCTTTTGCATCCTCTGGGCATCTCTAGACATCCTTAATATTGAGATAGGTCCCCTCTGCGGAACGTTTTTTCTGCTTTAAATGCTTCTTTTGCATGCTGCATCTGCTTTCATACCTTTCTCCGTCCATGCTACTAACACTGCGCGTCCGTTTCCGCGGTCCATCCACTTCCTCCCTGTGTCCGCTTTCCGCTGAGCGGATGCCGAGTTGCGCGTAGCCGGCGGGTGGATGCCTAGCGATGTAGCGATGTGCTCAACACATCCCAATGCCGATGGATCAGAACGGATGTCCCCGATGCCTAGCGGATGCAAGAAACAACGACGTTGGATACATTTTCCGGCTCAGAACAGGCTTGAGCAGCTCAAACCTTTTGAGCGGCCATGACATGTCAATGATGGATGCTGGACGGATTCAGAGAGGAAGCCAAAACTGGAGGCAGTGATGTACAGAACGGAAGCATCGCGTTAACCAATGGATGGCAAGTGTTTTTCTCCATTTTACATCCTCTTTCCATCCGTTGGTGCAGTGTGACAGGGGCTTAAATTGCTTAGAGAGGGCTGTAAAGTACTGTGAAGTGGTATATAAGTCTAAGTGCTGCATTATAAAGAGTTTGTAACACAGCAATTTCTGCCTGTAAATGATTGAGATGGCAGAGTATCGTATACACCCTAGGCATTGCCTTGAGTCTCCCTTCTACTATTAAAAAGGATAGCAATGCTTCTTACTTTGATATATATATATGTAATCTATCTATTTGGTTATTTTCAAGCAATTCAGCCACAGGGACTCACTGGAGTAACCTCTGGCATTGTGGAATGTCCCTGTTTTCTTCTACATGCTGTTTATTGTGCTGAAAGGTTTGTTGTTGCCGATATCTTCAGGCTACTAGCCAATAAGTGATAGCAGGCAATTTTCAGAAAAGAACACCTGGCAATTGTTATTGTCAGGTTCTTCTCTGTTGTTTCCTCAGGCTTGATTTTTTGACCTTTCAAGTGATCCCATTAATCTGTACGTGTTGAACAGACAATAGTGTAAATATTCCCAGCTGAGATTCAAATTAAATAGGACTCCACTATCTTCTTTTATTTAGAAACATGATTAAATAATACAGTGATAAACCTGACAACAGCCTTATCCCTGTCTTTTGTTATATAAACACTACAATCCAGCAAACATTTGCTGTGCTAAGAGGCGTATTTCCATTTCTCAGGAAATTGAGCACACAGATGTAGATTGGGCTTATGGATCTCCACATCAAGTACCTAAAACTGAATAAGAGCTATAAGAGACAGCACTAGCTTTTTATTGCTGTCAGCAGGGGAGCAATATCCAAAATGTTAATTCGATTATACTCACATGAATCCATGCATGAGAACATAGTAGCATGAGTAGCTCTCTACTATAGCTTTCCCCAACATGGTGGTCTATGTTGGATTTCAACTAAAACAACTCTCCATTCTTATAAATCAAGTTGTAGTTAAATACATCTGGAGAGTACCAGACTAACTGAAGCTGTTCTGTTTGAGTATAAAAATATTTATTTGGACTAATTAATCTGCTCTATAATAAATATCCAGCAATAAAGTTCAGGTTCCATTATATAAGGAAACCAAAGAGTTAGGGTTATTCATTATAGCAATAGGACTTAGATTTATATACCGCTTTACAATGCTTTGTAGCTCTCTCTAAGCAGTTTACGGAGTCAGCATATTGTCCCCAAAAATTTAGGTCCTCATTTTACTCATCTCAGAAGGATGAAGGACGAAGTCAACCTTGAGCCTAGTGAGACTTGAACTGCCAAATTGCAGTCAGCAGCAGTAGCCCGCAGTTCTGTACTCTAACCATTGCGCCACTGTGGCTCATTATGTATGAATTTTTTGTTGTTGTTAGTTGTAAAGTCATGTCCGACCCATTGTGACTCCATGGACAACATTCCTCCATGCCTTCCTGTCCGCTACCATCCTCCAGAGTCCATTTAAGTTCATGCAGACTGCTTCAGTGACTCCATCCAGCTACTTCATTCTCTGCCGTGATGTCCCCATCTTCTTTTGCTCTCAAACATTCCCAGCATTAGGATCTTCTCCAGTGAGTAGAAACCCATAAAGATCCATTTAGGTTATCAAGACCAACCCCTTGCTGGATGCTGTATCATAATTCAAGCATCCCTGGAAAATGGTCATCTGACCTCTCCTTGAACATCTGCAATAAAAGGAGTTCTATCACTCTCTAATTGCTGAACTGTTCTCACTTGAAAAAAAAAAGAGGAACCTGGTTTGATACTTATGTCTATTTGCAATGTAGATACACTCCATCAGGATAACCATAATGGCTTGCTGTTCCTAGCAAATATACTTAAAACAGAAATGTGCAGAAAATGCAACATAGTGATTTGTGCTTTGCTGATATGGGGAAGTCTGATATGAATTGCTTCAGGCATGACTCACTTTGCCTAATTCTGAGAAAAATCTAAGACTTCATATATTACTGTGTTGTCTCACATGAAATGGGAAGTATGTCACTGCCTTTTGTCCAGATTACATTAAATTTGCAGGGTCAGTAACATTTCTTAAGTAAATAAAGTAATTTCTATTTTAGGCATCTGTAATACTGCAGGATTTTTCTGTTACAGTGGTCCACATTGATATGGGCAAA
This sequence comes from Laticauda laticaudata, assembly GCA_004320025.1. Taxonomy (NCBI): domain Eukaryota; kingdom Metazoa; phylum Chordata; class Lepidosauria; order Squamata; family Elapidae; genus Laticauda; species Laticauda laticaudata. The sequence goes on from BHFT01021331.1 coordinate 7,912, forward strand.
ACCAACCATATTTCAAAGAAGAATAAATAGGGAAGATTGTATGAAAACAGTTGGAAAATTAGTGGGCAGGCAGACAGATGAAATCTTGTAATATATTGGATATCTTGCAAAGATCAATGATAGCTCTTAAACGATAGTGCCCCTAATGGTAGAACACTAATCTGCTAACCCAAATTAGGTCTATCCTTATCTCTTTAAACCCATGTCACACTGCACCAATGGATGCAAAGAGGATATAAAATGGACAAAAAAGCTTGCCATCCGTTGGTTAACGCGATGTGACTCTACTGCCTCCATTTTGCTTTCTCTCATCGTCCAGCCATCCTTTATTGACGTTGTTCATCGTCCTCAGAAAGTTTTGGGCTGCCCAAAACTTGTGGTGCGAAAATGTATCTCAATGCGTCCGGTTCTGCATCCGCTACGTAATCCGTTACGCATTCTGCGTATATCCGCTAGGCTCGTTACGCATCCACGCGCAACTCGCATTCGCTCGGACCAGGGAGGAAAGCGGAACGGGACGCAGAATGGGATGGCAGATATGGATGTCAGCCGGCAAACAAAGCGTGTTAAAAGTGGAAAAACATTTCGCAATGGAGGGACCTATCTCGGATATTAGGATGCTGAAGGCGATGCCTAATGATGCTAGAGGATGCCTAGAGGATGCAAGGATACCTATACTGCCTACAAAAAGGCGAGCAACTTCGTCTGCATCTCACTTTCGCCAAGCAGCCCAGCTGTGCAGACCTCTGCAGCCTTCATCTGACTCTTCCTCTTCCACAGCATCAGTCATGTCAACGTGGATCATAACACAGTCCTTTTGGCAGCACCATCCTTCTGCAAAACAGTGCGAAGCCATCTACAGGCTCTGGAGACACTCTACTACGGAAGAAAAAGAGGCCGGCCAAGAAGCGTCTGGTCTGAAAGATGGATTGGGAGAAGAGCAGAGTACGGGACTGTACAACAAGCTAATGGTGGAGCTCAGGAAGAAGACACTCGGGCATTCCAGAACTTCATGGGATGCCTCCAGCCATGTTATGAAGTTGTTGGCAGCGCCTGACACCCAGGTTGACCAAGGCAAACACCAACTCCAGCCAGCCTGACGCCTGGGCTCATGGTGGCACGCACTCTGCGCCACGTGCCTCAGGACCACCTACAGGAGCATGCAGTACAGCTGGAGGGTTGCCACAACAATACCATCAGCATTGTGGTCAGAGAGAAGTTGGTGCAGGCCATCACTGAAGAATACAAGAGGAGGCTCCTCCAGTCCCTCCACTGAAGAAGGATGAAAGAAAGTTTGCAGAGCAGTGGTACCAGAGGTGGAACTTCCCCGCACACCGTTGGAGCCATAGTGGGAAGCACGTGGCCTGCAAAGCACCACCAGTCGGGCTCGCACTTATTTCAACTACAAGGGCTTCTTCAGCATTGTCTCTTTGCCATGGTCGATGCTGCTGACTACAGATTCATGTACATCGATGCTTCAGGCAACGCTCCATCTTCAGATGCCCAGGTATACAACGCCAGTCACCTCAAGGAGGCTGGAAGGCAACTCATCATGGGCTTCCCAGATCCAGACCCTGCCCAATGACACGCAAGATGTGCCCTATTTTCATCAGGGGGGATAACGCCTCTCTCCTCACAACCTACCTCGATGAAGCCCTACACCTCCGGATGCCTCACCTGTGAAGAGAGGATCTTCAACTACAGGCTGTCCAGGGCAAGCGGGTGGTGGAGAACACTTTGGCATCCTGGCCAACAGGTTCAGGTACTTTCTCACCACCATGCAGCATCCCCAGAGACCGTGAGGAGGATCGTGGAAGCTTGCTGCATCTGCACAATCATGCGCACCTGCTACCCGGTCTTGGCAGAAAGAGGCTCGGTGGACCTCCAACAAGGCATGGGGACATGGAGCCTGGGAATGGAGGCAAGGGGCGAACCTGAAAGACACTCAGGATGTGCAAGGTCCCCAACAGAGCCTCACGTGAAGGGAAGAAGACAGCGCAACCTCCTGAGACACTGTGCAACTCCCAGCTGGAGCAGTAGAGTGGCAAGACAGGATGATAAATGATTAATTGGGTGCTTTCCTTAGCCTGTCTCATCACACCTACAATGCCTACAATGAACAGGGCATTTAATAAAGATTGGTGTTGTGTTGACAGTGTGGATGATTAAATTTACATTATTATTGATAATAAAGGCCATATAGGTGTGGCACCAGGGATGGTGGACGATACAGTCCCACTATGCTTGCACTGGAGGTTATCTATCCACTGCTATCCTTATCCATCCCACAGCTATTACCCATCCAAAAGGTATCCCTGGTCATCCACTGCTATTACCCATCCCAAGGTATCCTGCCCATCCCACTGCTATCTTAACCCATCCCACAAGCATGCAAAGGCTTAAAACAATTCTAAAAGTTTCCACCAAGACTTTATCAAAAAAAAAGAAATGAAGCAAGTGTGTGATCAAAGATAAACGTATTTTTGAACAACAAGCTGTAAAACAAAAATGACCCAAGTCAAGTTACAAATAAAGTCCACACCCAGTCCTCTGGCAGTCTTCACGGTCACTCGGAGGTGTGCCCAGTCTCAGGGGTGAAGGGTCCAGGTGCTCTGGAGGTGGTTGCTGCTGCAGTGCTGGTCTGAAGCCCCACTGGGGTGCCTGGCCCTGAGAGGGAACAACAGGGACGGTGTGTTGAGGAAGCTCTCAGACAGGCTGGCTCAGACCTGTAATGCTGCAGAGTCCCTCCTCCATGCCATGGGGGTGTACGCCGCAGTACAGATATGAGTGTATGTTTTTCTGAGGCCCGGGCTTTGGCTGTGGGTGGAGGAAGAGTAGTGTAGTGGGGCTGTCTGGTCTGCAGCTGGGTGAGGATGACTTGGCGTGGGTGCATCGGTGGTGGTGGGGTGCATCACTGGTCGTAGTGGCATCATTAGTGGTGTGACGGCATCGATGGCATCAGTGGAACCGTGGCAAGGTGTTGTCCGATGACTCTGGCCCTGGACTGGGAAGGGCTGCGCTGTGGCGCTTGGACCTCCTGGTAGCCATAGCCTGGTAGGTGAGGAGCTGTGGAAAGCCTTGGACATGGGAGGGACATCACCTGGGTGGAAGGAGCAGACCTGGGCTGGGTGGGAGCAGGTTCCTCTGGATCTGGAGGGTTGTGGAGCAGCTCGGTGATCCGGTCTCTCACACTGGTACATGGGCTCCTCCATGTCCTGTAGGGTCTGGTTGACATAAGGTGAGGAAGGGCTTTGTGGTTGGAGGATGAGGAGTCGGTGTGGACCAGCTGAGAGAGGGGATCTAGCTTCTCGCGGATTGTGTCCCTGATCTCCAGCAGGACAGTGTGGCTCTGCCCTCCTAGCTGTCCTGGCTTTCTTGCTTTCTGTGGAGGTGGAGCTGGGGGGTTGAATGCGGTATGAGGGTGGACTTGATGTCTCCTTTTTCCCACCCGCACCAGGGTCCTCCACGCGCTCCACCATGGTTACAACAGCTGTCCCGGGTTCTCGCCCGTGGCATGCTCCACAGAAACCGTGCCTGGAGACAGGACGACTCTCGGCCGGAAGAGGACTGGCTCTCAGCAGGCTGCTGGAGAGAGAGGGTTGTGAAGAGGGGCTCCTTGGTGCTCCTAGGTGGTGGATCTCACCTACATGGAAGCTGCACCTGGCCATGACGTATTCTCTCTGTCTGTCAGCTTAACTGTGGCCTGGCCAGTTTTTCTTCAGGGGAGCTTCCCGTACCAGGTGTGCATATGTTTCCACCAGCCAAGGGAGCACCTCCGAAGGTGTAACCCTACTCTCATGCCCTCTCTCTCACAGCAGCCTGCTTCCGCTTGGTGTCCCTGTACAGCCGGTGTCCCTTCCCGCCACAGATATCCATTCTCTCTCAGTCACTCCAGCACCTCATCCTCGTGTCCTCCTCAATAAAGTACTGCCTCCCTCTCCCGTTGTTGCATACGCCTCTTCCTCCCTTTGGCAGGACAAGATGGCCCTCATCAGAGGGGCTCCCAGTGGTAGGGGCTGCTCCTCCATACACACAGCAGCAGCGCAGCGCCAGCAGGATCATCATCATCATCAGCAGCAGCAGCAGCAGCAGGATCATAATCATCATCATCATCATCAGCAGCAGCAGCAGCAGCAGGATCAGCAGGACCAGGATCAGCAGCAGTAGAATAAGCACCAGGAGCCCCAGCAGCACCAGCAGCACCAGCAGCACAGCAGCCACCAGCACCAGCAGCACCAGGAGCACCAGGAGCACGAGCAGCGCAGGACACGCAGCAGACGAGCAGGACAAGCAAGACAGGATACGAGCAGACGAGCAGGCCGAGTAAGTCCAGTAGCACGAGCAAGGACGAGCAGGAACCAGCAGGACCAGCAGGACCAGGAGCAGCTTCAGCAGAGTATGCAGCAGAAGAAGCACCACCGCCAGGAGCAGCTTCAGCAGAAGCTCCAGCACCAGAAGAGATGGAGCCCAAGCAGCAGAAGCCCAGCAGAAGCAGAGTCAGGACAGGGGTGGGAGGGTGCCGTCCTCTTGCCAGGATGGCGGCAGGTTGCTGAAGACTTTCGCTTCTTCCCCATGGTTGTGGGGTTGCTGCTGGCAGGGAGGCTGGCAGGGAGGCTGGCAGGCACCAAGGCTGGCAGGAAGGCTGGCACCAAGGCTGGCAGGAAGCCTGGCAGGCAGGCAGGCACCAAGGCAGGCACCAAGGCTGCAGCAGGCAGGTACAAGGCTGGCAGGAAGCCTGGCAGGCAGGCAGGCACCAAGGCTGGCAGGCAGACTGGCTGGCAGGGAGGCTCGAAGCAGGCTGGCAGCAAGGCTGGCAGGCAGGCAGAGAGCAAGGCTGGCAGGGAGGCTGGCAGGAGCTTGAAGCAGGCCTGGAGGAAGGTGGCAGCAAGACTTCAGGCAGTGCATGCAGGGAGGGCAGGCAGGACTCGATGGTATCTGCAGCAGGTCTTTCCTCCGAATGCTGGCCACATGCGAGCTGCTCCCTTTATATCCGCGTGGCTTGCGAAGTGCATCCCCGCCCATTGCGCAAAGTTAACGCCAGGCTCCGTTAGGCTTCCGCTGTGCATCCGCTGTGCATCCGCTCTGCATCCGCTCTGCATCCGCTTCATCCGTTCCGCGTCCGCTTTGCTTAGGCCCCCCGGAAGCCCTGCGGACGTGCCATCTGCTCCCATCCGCTTCCATCCGCTTCCATCCGCTAGCCTTCCGTTCCGCATCTGCTTTCCATCCGCCCTACGTCCTCCCCCCGTCCGTGTTATCCGCTCCGGTTATACAAATTTTTGCCCCTTTTGAGAGTGGATAACGACAGATGGGACATTTTGTTCGTCCGTTGTGTCCATTTTGCATCCGTTGGCCAGTGTGACAGGGCCTTTACTTTCATGAAAGATACTGGGAAAGTATCAAAAGTTTTTAACATTTTGCCTGGCAACAGCAATGCCATTTCTTCTTCCCAAACTGATATCAATGACCAAAACAAAGTTTATATATGTTTGTTTGTACTGTGATTAAATGCAGGACAGGAAAGACCTGCTATCCAAAAGTGTAAAGAGGCACTTGGGAAGGCAAGTAGCAAAACAGCTAGGTTACAGGAGGTGATGATGATACAATAAAAGAGTTTCATTTTCTTGCTTCTCTTTCTCACAGCCCAGTATGATAGGACTAACTCAGTTCATGATTTCTGCAGGCTTTCCCGTTTGCTTTCTGTATTTATAAATGCAGCAGAGAGAGGAGAACAACTGAGAGCTGAATATCTTATTTTGCCATCAGCTACTGTATTTCTCTTCTTGCAGCAAGGGATGGATTCCATTATGGGCAGTTGGTGAGGAGAAAGAAGAAAACTCAACACTGGCAAAACTGTCTTTACCCCTTAGTCTAATCTTCTAGTGAGCATCTGCTGACAGTCTGCCAGACTTGTGAAGTAGTCCAGACAAAATGCTTGGACTGATTCTACTCTATTGGAAGCTTATATTAACAAAATGTTGAGAGTCTGAAGAACCATTGGATCCCTATTGCCTTTACAACCCAAGAAACTTACAAAGGTCCCATCTGAGATCCTTGCCACCCATATTTCTTTTGTGGGCCAAACTGTCTCTTATCTAACTATTACCCTGGCTGTGGCTCTTCCCCTGTCTCCCAAGTTCATTCCCATGTATCCAGAGGTGGTATTCAGCAGGTTCTGAACAGTTCTGGAGAACCATAATGGAAATGTTGAGTACTTCGGAGAACTGGCAAATACCACTTCTGACTGGCTGTGCCCCCATCTATTCGCTGCCTCCTGACTCCCAGCTGATTGGCTGGGTCTTCTTTTGTTTTCCTACACAAGAGAATGGAGCTGAAAAGCAGGTTAGTGGGGTGGGGAGGGAATGGGATTTTGCAGTAACCTTCCCCTGCCATGCCCACCAAGCCACACCATGCCCACCAAGCTACACCATGCCCACCAAGCCACACCTAAAGAACCGGTAATAAAAAATTTTGAATCCCACCTCTGCATGTACCATTATAGAATCCTTCCATTGGACAGGTTCTTGTAACTTAGTCAGGGTGGCAGGCCTTTGATGTGGTACCCTCCATAGCATGCAACAGAGTTTTCCCATCATTTGTTTGGCTACATTAAAAATGCTACTAATAATATATTGATATCAAAGATTATTCACTGAAGTTGCACGTTAGAGGCATACACATTCAAATTTATTTCTCTTAATAAACTGAAAATATTGTATTAAATAACAAGCAACAGTGATTTTTCATAGTTGTTATTAATTATCTAATTGTAGTACCATGTTGATGGTTATTATTCATTGATTGTAATGCACATATTTTTGGCTATCATTCTCAAGCTTTCTCAACTTGAGTATTTGCGTATACTAGACATTCATGTTCTCCCACCTTCTTGCCAGTGAGATTTAAATTTTGAATTTTCTCAATAAAATTGGCATCTCAAGACTTGTTATGGAACTGAGTTTTGTTTTTGTTTTTTTATAAAAAAAATGATGTCTATAATTGAGATTAGTGCTTCTTCTGTAAGATTGTATGCACTGCATTTTGTTACATTTATTATACAAATTGAAATGCATAATAATATGTAGCTTAACATCCTATGAATATATTTTAGCGTTCCCCAGCAGTAGTTAATATGCTAACCAACTTTACTGAAAGGCATACAGATGTGGAAAGAGTCTATCTAGGGACTTTAATTATCACCTTGTCAAATTCAAATTATTATCTTGCAAGTTCATTTCCATAAAGTATCCCCTTTACTGTTGGATGATTTAACATGTGTCTGCTTCTTATCTTATTTGTAGGCCAGTTCTGTCAGTTCATGATGTTTACCATGACTGATTTTGTCACAAAGATTTTCACAAATGGGAGATTTGGGCAGGAGATGAGGTTGTGTGAAGTAGAGAATAGCTGGATGGTATCTACCAACTATTATGTTTCATAAATCAAGCAAAAAGTTAAACCAGTTTAATTTGAGCGAGAGCAAATCATCAAAGAGCCCCAGCAATAATTTAGTGGGTTAAAATCTGGAGAAAGTCATTTCTCAAATTGGCAAATCATTTCATGGTTGAACCTAGAATGGTTCCAAATTTCAAAGATGAAGAAAAAGGCAGACTGGGCTGAACTGCAGTTGAGAAGAGGAAAAATATACAGAAGTTTCATACTACCCTCAGTATATAATCTTCAAAAGAAAAATACCTGTCAGCTGAGAGGGGGAAGAGAAGGAGAATGTACTTCAACTGTCATGATTAAAGGATCTAAACCAAAAGGATCAACTGGTCCAAAGGATCAGTTGGTGATCTAATTGGTTTAACTGATTCCATTTTAGTGTGCAATGTGCATGGTTGTATTGTATGGTTGTGTAGTTATATACTTCAGAGCACTGTTTGAACTAAGTTATCACTTCTACTTATTGCAAATAGTGTCTTGATTATATGCTTTAATGATGATTGTTCTCATTTCTGAATTTTTCATTTCTCCTTTCAGTTACTTTTAATTCTAGCACATGTACTTTGTTTTTTTAAAGCATATTAAATCAAACACAATTCTAAGCAGGTTGCTTCAGATGCTAGTGCTTCTTCATTTAGTGTACAATAAAGATGGGCAACCCATAATTCTGGGATTGTAATGACCTTTGGCAATTTAGATCTCTGGCAAGGGAGATCTGGATCATTCTACTATATGGAGAAGGCAGAAATGAAAGAGGGAAAAGTGATGTCACAAAGACTCTTCCCACTTGGGAACTAAAACAGCTCATTGCTTGTTTAAGTTCTTGATACTGCAGTGGAATTCTGAGAGTTGAAGTCTATACCTCTTAAAGTTGCCAAGGTTGAGAAACACTGCAGTGCTGCCTTCTTACAGTTTTGTCTAAGAGAATAAGAGAGAGAAATATTTGGACAGCAATTTGAGCTGCTGTCTTTTCCCATTAATTACCAACAAAATTATCTTCTATAATATCTGGAAGATCAAGAAAATTAGCACAGACCATTTTGTGTGGTGGGAATGAGTGGATTTGAATTTTATTTCAGGAGCAAAAGTTAATTAGAATTTAGAATCACGTGGAAAGGAGCCCAACAATTAGTAGCTTGAGGTAGTGATGTAATGTTGATCAAGCAGCTAGGTCTTATCTTAACCCACAAGTTACATTTTTCTAACTAAGTCAAATGACCTGCAAAAAAAGGAAGATAAATATTACTTTACAGTCTGGGTTTTAATCAAATTCAGAACTGCCTCTCCTCCCTTCAATTATTTTAAAAACAAGCTGTTGGGAGACACTCCATAGATCTTCTATTCTGTATCACACCTACTTCAGGACATCCACAATGTTTCCAAGCAAGTAATCTGCAGAGCTGTATGAGTAAAACTGCAATGCAAGCCCAAGCCCTTCAGACAAAGCTCTTATTAGATAAAATACTTCATTATAGACAAACCCAAAATAGCAACATAAATGTAACAAAACAAAGAAATTGCTTAAATGGAGGCCTTTCTCCTCTGGTACATTTGTGTATAATTAGCCAGCAAGACTTGTAACTTTTGGATTCTACAGCCTTTCATTAAAAATATATCAAAGCCTCCACAGAAACACCATATAGTTTCAAGGCCACCCTCATGTTAAAGCTACACTGGCCAACTCAATTATGTTTTTAGAGAAAGCTTCAAGGAAATTGCCAGAAGAGAAATGAACTGGAGAAAGTCTACTATAGCTTTTCCCAGTCTGAGAATCCTGGATGCCCAGATATACAGATGGTGCCAAGTTGAGAAAGGTGACTTTATTGAGGGCTACCAGAACTGGACAACATTTCCAGAAAATCACTCATATTCAGTATTTTCTGCTATGATCTAGTATTCATCTGGATTTTTGAAACATGGATTGGGAAGCCCTAATTTGTCCCTAATAATACTTCAATATCACATAGAGATACCATAAGCTAAATACATCATGTAAAGCCAAGTAAAACAAGGTAAAGATTTATCTATCAATTGTTCTGACACTAGGGCATGGTACTCACCTCCATTTCTTGGCCAAGGGAGCTATCATTGTCCAAAGACAATTTCTGCAGTCATGTGGCTAGCATTCCTATATGTTAAGGTGAATGGAACACTTACCATCTCACTGAAATGATACCTATTATTCTACTTGCATTTGCATGCATTTGAACTGCTAGCTGGAGGGTCAAATGACAGAAACTAAGATCTGAACCCCAGGCTGTCAGTTCTTCAGCTGACAAACACAGTGTATTTAACTGCCGAGTTATTATGCCCCCAAATAACCAGTATATTAGCACAATATGGACCTCTTTTAATTTTGACGTCTGCTGAAAGTCAGTAGCTCAAGTTGAAGCAATAGGCAATTTGATTTTGGCAGTAGACAAGACTATCTGCAGTATCCCATGTTTGGTGACCTAATTTGAACTGGACTGCCATGGGTTTTGGCCATGATTGGAGGTGGAGTTCATAAAAATAGAGCAAAACACAGATGGAATTCAGTTGTTGGTAAACTAAATTGATCAATTCAATTGTTTTAAAATCTATTTGTGTTTGACATTTGTCTAAAAGCAACCCATTCTGTTGCTCCAAAAGGAGCTTGGAAATTTAATCCTTCAATTCTGCTCCTAAAGGAGGATATTTGTAGATCATGAGGGGTCCTTGGTAGCCTTGTGAAATAAAGAATTTTCATTACCAAAGCAACAACCCTACCTCCCATAAGACAAGCTGTATAAGGACTTTATTTAGCTGAACCCAAGCACACTGCAGCAACCTGGAACAGCAGAAAAAGGAAATGAACATCTCTGCAACATATTCCAACAAAATGGATATCCACGTAACTTTATCAACGCCCTGACAACCCAATACAGTCCAACCAACATAAGCCCTAAAAAGAATTACACTGCCATATGTCAAGAATATCTCAGAAACCACCATCAGACTGCTACAATCAAATGGAATCAGCATAGCACACAAGCCAGCTAAAGCTTTTCAAAAACCCCTAAGCAGACCAAAAGACCCAAGAAACCCAGAAGAAAAAGCGGGAGTCATCTACATCATACTATGTAAGATCTGCAACAAGTACAATAGTATGTAGGACAAATAGGCAGAAGACTGGCAGAACACATCCACAAAGACCAACTAGCAGTCAGAAGATGATGAAATTTCACAACCTATAGACAGATTTAACCATAGTTTTAACAGGGAAAATGTGACCATCCTAGTCCAAAAACACCAAGGGATTTCTAGAAGCCTAGCACTCTGGCAAATCAGCCATCAGCAGACATGTAGACATTAATAACATATATAGACTATGCAAAAGAGACTGTCATCCAGTCCAAAAAGACCTAAGCCCCTCTCCACCAGCAGTCAGCCCCCAGATCAGCATAGATTAACTCCCAGGTTATCATCAGACCAATAATCAACTAATCAATACCTCAGTCAAGAAACTGCCAAAGAAGCCAACAGCAAATAGCCAACCAAAGAATCTCTCAGCCACCTCCACCAACACTGAAAGGCAAACCACCAGAATATAAAGCTAATAGAAACTGCACTCTACTAGCACTAATGATGTTACCTAGTTTGGATAATGAAACATTAGCAAGAAAACAAACAAGCTCAGAGAGCACCAAGAGTTTCTCATTTCTGCTCTTCCTTTTTGATTTGCTTTTCTTGACTTTTACATTTCAGATTTTATTGTCATATTAAATTGTGCAATTAGAATAAAACAATTTTAAATGATTCTGTCAAAGGTATTTCATTCCTAATGGATTCAGTGTTAGTCTATATTCACACACAGATATAAAATAGAAAAGATTTTGCAAGGTGTGATTCCATACATTGATTTGTAATCTATTGGTTATATTCAGTGGCCATATTTAGACATCTGATTTAATCAGGACTAACAGCTTACTGTTATATACTTTAAATTGCTTCTACTTCACTTTTCATGGCAATGAGAAAGGTTATACAAATGAATCCTGCTCTGTCCATAATTTATTTTGCATTATTTATTTATTAATCAAATTTAAATGGCCACCCAATTCACAGAAAATAACTCATTATATGTGAGTCAGAGATCATCTCTCAACAAACTGACCTAATTGACTTGCAAGGCCACCTACTTAGCATGCAATTTTGGACAGCTTAACAATCCATTAAAAAAAAATCTAGAAGTATCCTTTAAAGGGAACTGAAATGTTAATGGGGAAATTAAAATAATTTGATGCATTAAGAAGTTTTAGGATGAACAAAGAAAAGATGAAGATATTAACAAAAAAAAATACAAGATCAAACAGAATTGATGAATAAAATGGGTGTTAAGATTGAGGAGAAGATAAAATATTTGAGTAACTCTATGACAACTATGAATTGTATGTTATTTCAAAATAACTATGTTAAGACCTAGAATGAATTTTTAAAAATACATGTTAAAAAGGGTGAAACTATGAATTGTTATTCCTAAAGAGAATTTCTGTGATTAAGATGACTGTTTTGCCTAGAATGATGTTTTTGTTTCAGATACTTGTTTTGACAACTGATGCACCATTTAAATAATGGCAAAGGGATACTTTATTTATTCATGTATTTATTACATTTATATGGTTTGCTGATCTCACAAAAATGACTTTGGGTAGTATATTATAATCAACAAGAACAATACATAAAAACAATCATAATAAAAATTATAAAGGTCACCTTTAAAATTAAAATGAAAAAATAATATATGCAAACCATATAATGAGAGTAAAATATCAAATGCAGCTGAGCTATCTAAGAACATCTCAGATTCCCTGACACAGAGCTGGTGACACATGAGGTCTTGAAGGACTTCTGGAATGATAACAGAGTGGGGGCAAGCTGACTTTTGGCTGGGGGGTAATGATGACTTGCAGCAAGATTATTGGAAGTTGGAAAGATTCGATACTCCCCAAAATGGAGTAATGGTTGATGAAGATGATGGAACTTGCTGAGATGGCCAAATTAATGGTTTTTTTAATCAGAGAAAAGACACTATTTACCTTTACTGTTGATTGGATACATCTTATAGACATTTTGCATGAAACATAAAACATGAACTTACAATGTTTGGTTTTGAAGACTAGACAGATTAGCGAATAAAAAAAAGGAGTTAGGTTGAAATCATGCAACAAGAGGTAACAAAGTACTTATAATGGCTGTAAAGAGAAGTGGAAGCAAACTCTTTGTATTTTTTTTTCTTTTCTATTTAATTTTTCTTCTTCTTACATTTTCAACTTTCTCTTTGATTTTTCCTTCACTCTATATTAGATTCCATTAGTTTTGTCCACTTTCTCAAAAAAAACTTCATGCTCAGAATGTACTATACAGCCACAACATCAGGAGTGGCTTATCACCAACCTATTTTATTCAAGACGGGTTAGGTTACAGTAAATAAAACTGCCAGCTGGAAATTTGTGGACATTGAAAGAACAGCAGAACAATGACATTTTGCTTCTATTATTGCCTTAAGATGCTCCTTAATAAATGCTCTTACCCATGGATCCAGTCAGATTCACACTTACCTTCTTTCAATGTCAGTCATGGGTATCTCCTCTGCTACTTCTTCCAGGGATCCTTTGAAAATTAATAGATTCTCCAGAATCCACAGGAAAGAAGAGGTTTCTCTTGAAAACCAGGGCCATCATCATGCTTTCATTCCAAACTTTGACTAAGATCTCAGCCAAGAACCTGAAGAAGAATGTCAAAGTCCCGACAAGGACTTGTCTAACACTTGTCTAACACTTGAATTCAGGCTGCATAAGTTAATGTTGGATCTCAGATGCAAAAATCCTACTGTGAAAGTATTTTCAGATTTATGGTTGCATGTATAGTAAACATTCAATATTTCTTTAAATTATAAAAATGCAAGCATGACTCATTTAAATCAGGCTATAACAAACAAGACCTTTGTTATAATGTCTGGCTTTGTGAGCAAAGCTCTAGGATTATATGAAGCATTGTCAACTTGTTATTTTACCTTATCAACTTTTGATTTAAAATTTCTCTTTCTTCTTGACCACTCAATATTAAGTTTCAAGTAATAAGAGATCTGCTTTTACATCAGAGGTGATATTCAGCAGGTTCTGATAAGTTCTGGAGAACTGGTAGTGGAAATATTGTGTTGTTCAGATAACTGGCAAATAACACATCTGACTCGCCCCACCCCAATCTAGTCTCTGCCTCCTGAGTCCCAGCTGATCATCTGGGTCTTCATTTGTTGCCCTGCACAGGAGAATGGAGCTGGAAAGCAAGTTAGTGGGGTGGGGAAGGAATGGGATTTCGCAGTAACTTCCCCCAGGAATGGGGAGGGAATGGAGATTTTACAGTATCCTTCCCCTGCCACGCCCACCAAGCCATGCCCACAGAACTGGTAGTAAAAAATTTTGAATCCCACCACTGTTTTACATCTTAGCAATGTGGTACCAAGAGTACTTCTGGGCTTGTAAAGAAAGAAGTTAGATGAGAGGAAGAAGGATAAAAACATAACATATAGGCACCTACAGTCTATTATAAATTTGTTAATCTCATTTTTCCTTCTCGAATTGCTCTTTCTACCCTTACACAGACTCATTATGAATGAGGCAGCACCTTTTGAGACCATAATATCAGTTCTTCACTGACGGGAATATTGCTGTCATTCCTAATTCTTAGCATATTCTGATGGAAAATGCAGAATTCTTACTGGTGTTGCGTTTGTGACACAGAAAGATGCAGACAGTGGGGTGAAACAGAAGTAGGCAAACAATTGATCAAAGATACTGTATAATACTGAAAGTTTCCCACCAGGTGTAATACATGTGCTAATTTCTTTTAATAAAATGAACTGCTTTCCGAGGAAGTTTTTTTTTTTCAAGAAAGGAAATGTATAGAGAAAATGGGGGTAAACTGGAAATTTACTGTCACTTTAATCCTCTCCTCTGTTCCAAAGCATTCAGTTATTCTATTGCAGTAACAAGCTGAGAGCAGCCTTGTCTTGAATACACAAAAGCAAGCCAATTCCTTTCAGTAGGAGACTGTGAGCTATTGATCTTCTAGTGAACATTATATGAGAGTTAACAACACAAGCTCCCTTGACTATGGAAAACTAAATTTCCCAACAACTTAGTTGAATGAAAGGCAAACTTTGGAGAAAAGGTCGAGGGCATAAGCATCTTAACTTTCATTGTGGAAGTTGAAGACACATTTTGAGTCATGATGAAAAGCAGTACCATTGATATACATGCTTGAAGAATGTCTTTAGCAAATCAGAGGTGACAAGTATGTGTGCCTTCTCAGATAGACAGTACAAAATTGGAACTGGAGTCTGTCAAGGATGAATAGATTTTCTGCAGGGTTGCTAATAAATAATGTTTCAGCCACTTGAATTTTAGCCTAATGTCTTACTGAGAAATCCAGCTCTACAAAGATAGATTCACTTTTTAAAAAACACAGTTCAGTTGACCTTCTTTGCAAATATTGTTTCAAAGTGTTTGAGTTCTTTAGAAATGTTCTCAAGGAAACATGGCAGTTAACAGTAATGCAAAAGTATGTATCTAAGTATGTATCAATAAAATGGTCATACTTGTCTATGACACCAGTAAAGATTTGATTTACAAAAAAATCTCTTCCCTTTTAAATTATGAGAAACAGCAGAATGAAAATATTGTTATATATACATTGCAAAAATGGATAGTCTTCAAAAATGTGTAATCATAATCTGTATTTAATTAATATAAATTATTTGTATTATCTTTTGACACATTGTATGAAGATCTCATTCTCTGAAGAAGGCTCTAATTTTAGGAAAAATAGAAGAAAAGAGAAAAAGAGAGTGACAGGTACTTATGGATGGATTTATTTAGAGTGACACTGATGGAAAAGCTAAACGATCAGGTCAGGGACAGATCTTCCTGAAGGAAATCTATTGCTCAGGGCTAAGCCTGACTTAATGGTACATAATTATTTGTAATAATATACATAATGCAAATATTGTGTTATTCTATTAATACAATACAATATTTAGTTTGTCAAGGTATTTGTGAGAAACATTGTCTTTCAAAAAGAAACAGTCCTGCTGGTGGAACAAGAAGAGTACCTCTTGATTATATAATGTCCTACCTATGAGCCTGAAACTGAGAGCAATTTTTCTTTTTCTGTGCTAGAGGAAAAATATTCATGGATGATGAATTGCCACCTAAAGGCAGTTACAGCAGAATCAACAATGCCATGTCTATCTTCTTTGGAAGAGGAGAGCTTTATGTTCTCACTAGATTTCTCTGCAATTCATCTCTTGAGATTCTGTAATAACCATATGCTGGTATGTAATGAAGACCAAGAGAGAACTTTGGGAATGAAGGGAGAAAAATATAGAATGAAAAGAAAATGCTATCATTGTGATCCCTTTCATTTTTGTGGAAAAGAAAGACCTGTGTGGTGAAATGGGTGAAAGGCATAGTTGAAATGAAAGCCCCTGTGTTTAAATGTTGGTCCATAAGGAACATACTCATTGGCCGGGCTCTCCATGCACTCTGAGTTCTGCAAGTACTGTTTGCCATATCTCTATCTCTCCATCTCTACTTACCTACCTACCTATATTATATATATCTACTTTCTCTATGTCTATATCATATATCTACTTTCTCTATGTCTATATATCTCCAACTCTGATTTGTTTCAGATAGTCAATCTATATTACCATGCAAAAACAAGCAAAAATACAAAGCAATAAATAAACAGAATCTGAACAGTCTTACTCCCTTTATATTTACAGTGGTTGTCGATTCTCAAGACTTTTACTTGAGTTGCACTTTTACTCAGAGGAATTGGAAGGGGGACATAGGTGCATTTATGTATTTTCATTAAAGTAGATACAATATCCTGTCAGTACTGCTGTTTTATGCATGGATTTTACCAATGTATTTATGCACTGGTATTTATACACATTCACTGAATAGATTTTGCAAATGGGATGAAGCTGATTCCTCATAATTTACTATTCAGACAGAACAGAAACGCACCATTACCATTCAAGTAACAGAGAGAATCACCCTTTTATCTACTAATTGTATCGCATTGAATTATAATGTTTGTAAATACATGCATGAGATTTGGAATTTTAAAACTGTTACCCAACCCAAAATAAATCACAACTAATATTCAGATTTTCAAAAACAGACAAAAGCTGTGATGAAGAATTAAAAAAGAACTGTGTTCAGTTTTGTACAACAATATAGCTGCCCTTGAGATATACAAGAAGCACAGTGGTGATGTAATCAATGAACAGTATAACTAGAGACACAGTGAGAAACTGTACTCTGCAAGCAAAAATAATGCCGTTTTCTTTTCTTTTAGGATGAAAACTTGCTACTTTTGTGAGTTGTTGATTTCCTAAAGATTTAATGAGCTGGGAAGTCAGCACTCTCTTAAAATACATCAAAGCCGTTTATTAGCTGTATGGAAATAAAGAAATGTGTCTTGTATTATTTTTCCAAGGAGATAAATGGCAAGGTATATCAGTATGGACTTTGTCACAAAACTCAATATATTTTTACTTATATTTGTATGCCATTTACTCCAATGGATTATCTGTTTTTTGCAAGAGTATGCATAAAAACAGTAGCTGCTAATACACAATTCAAAACCCAATTAATGCTCAATAATAACCATAAAATTACTCATTAAATGAAGCTTTGTGAAAAACTCCATTTTAACAGCTTCCCTGTTGAAAATCATCACATAGAATGCCACCCATATCCCCAGGATGAAAACAGTTCCAAATGGTACAAGCAACTGCATACAGTGGGACCAAAAAAAACCCTCATCTGCTGCACAGATGGCTGGTAAAAATACGAGGAACCTTTAAGAAAATTTATTTTGCCAATATTAATTTCTTGTCAGGCTTATCCTAAGATAGGTATGAAATTTGCATTCAAATACATATGTTTTTTTTTGGGGGGGGGGAAGCATGGGGAAAGAATACAGAATAAATTGAACACAGATGGTATTCAAATACTTTGCACAAAATTGTGCTTGATATTGTCAGCTGGAAAGATGCCCAACTATTTGTAATGATTGTCTTCATCCAGATTCTTGATTTCTTTAGTTTTCACTATTTCTCTTCCGTTCATGATACGGGTGGCACATTTGTTCAGTCCAAACTCCATTGCAATATGTTGACTGTATATACAGAGAGTGTTGAACAGCATCACTGTCTGTAAATACTCTGTTTTACATGTTTTCTGATATAGCTTCGGTCCATGTAAAAAGACTGGGAAACATTGGCAGATTTTTTGATGTTATGGCTATCATAGGTATGGCATGACTTGATACGTATTGTTGACAGATGAATCAATGCATGACTATTATGATGATGATGATGATGATGATGATGATGATGATGATGTCTTCATTCAGTTCTAATAATAGTATCTTGTCTGATTTTAGAAACAGCCCAGGAAAATTATCTATGGTTACAGAGTTTTAAACACTTGAACAAATTCCATTTCTCTTTCTTCTCTCAAATTTTCCACACTGGTTAGTCCTATTGCATAGTATGTGGCTTAAATTTTCAGAGATACTCTTATTTTACTATATTAATGGATTCATACTGAGTAATTTACTTTTTAAAATATTTTATACATCTCTACTGTAGAAAATGGAAAGTGATGTGAAAAACATTTTGGAGTGCATGTCATTCTTAGCTAGACAAATAAAACACACACAGACATGGACACGGACACGGACACAGACACACAGACACAGACACACACACACACACACACACATATATATATAAATATGTATGTATGTATGTTTTTTTAAGTTTTCGCGGGTACTTACATGTGTGCTGTTCAGCTTCCTTCGGGTATTATCCTCACGTCCTATTGTTAGTGTTTGCTAATAGTTGTCCAGCAATGTTCAGCGAATTCTCTATTCTGCCATCACTTCAGGCGTTTCCTGTATTGTGAAGTTTGAAAATTAGTTATCACTCGGTATTGCCTTTAGTACCGCTTATCGTCAGGGCAGGACAGCTGTTCCATAGGTCTAGTGATCCTTTCCTAGGTCCCTATGTTCCTGAGTTATGTGTTTTTTTTTGGATCAGGCTTGGTGATTTTTTTTTGTGCAAGCCGTTGGCTTGTCAGCTACTTTAGCAGGGTGCATAGCTTCCGAGTTGCTTTAGTATCGTGTTCTTGTCTCGGCCAGGCGTTCTGTTTCTGGGGGTTAGTGTTTTGCCCCACGGAATTATATCTGTGCTGGGGCCGTTGGGATTGGGCGTGAGGTGTGTTGTTGCTAACTGTTTTAGACTAGTTTCATATGGTGCTCCTTTTTTGGCGTTGGCTATGGCATAATGAATCCTTTGTAGGAGCATCTGTTTCTGTTTTGGTGAGTTCTCTGTTTGAAACGTCTATATACTAATTGTTTCAGGTGTTTGTGAGTTGTTGGGGGTTTGTCTGTTCATGTTCTAATTTCATCAGTTCCTCAAGAGTTTTTCAATTTTTGTAAGTATTGGTTTCAGTTTCAGCGTCTCCAATTACCCGAAGGAAAGACGTGCAACAGACACCATGTAAGTACCCGTCGAAAACTTAAAAAACAAATATCAGACCTCTACGGAGGACAACAAAAAGCCAGCTCAAAGCATATAAGCTGGAAGTTAAAAGAGCAGCGAATGTTATGTGACTGAAATCCTACAACCTGCAGAGGAAGCAACAAGTGCAATCACCCAGACCTGCTTCAAATTAACATTTCATCACAGCACAGCAGATATAAACTCCTATCCTTGAAAAGAACTGAAATGGCCTCTTCTAAGGAACAAGGCTCCAGAGTAAGAGGATGATCCAATTGGCATCAGTTACAAGATTTGGCTACTCACACCGGGAATTGGCAGCAAAATTCACCTTGCTACTTTGGGAAAAATAAAAGCAACTTACGAACTTTGGACGAGCTGAACACTGAACCCACGTTGCATTACAAAAATGAAAAAACTCTTGAAGAAATACAATGAAATTAGAAAATCGACAACAGTAATTGTCCCAACATAACTCACAACAACACCTGATAAACAATTAGTATATATGTTTCCAACAGAGAAACTCTCACGCAAAACACGAACAGATGTCTAACCAAAGGATTCAATTATAGCCCCATAGCACCCAAAAAAAAATCCCCAAGAATCCATATTCATACTGTGCAGTTAGATCCAGCTAAACCCAAATTAAATTACAGTGTGAAGCTGACAGAATAAGACACCAGTGGTTACAAACATCTTAGGCAAAGCAAACCATCCCAAAGCAAAACTGCAAAAAGAATGGAATTTCAAAGCCGCTTACAAAACCTGAAAAATCTGATAACAGCTTAATCATATTCCAGGCCAGATAATATGAAGCCACAGTAGTAATTGGGACAGAAAAGACTATTGAAACAAAATTGACAGACCTAA
This sequence comes from Laticauda laticaudata, assembly GCA_004320025.1. Taxonomy (NCBI): domain Eukaryota; kingdom Metazoa; phylum Chordata; class Lepidosauria; order Squamata; family Elapidae; genus Laticauda; species Laticauda laticaudata. The sequence goes on from BHFT01021331.1 coordinate 27,827, forward strand.
CTCAAGACCCAATACAACTATAACACAGACCCAATTACTATCTGGAAAAATTAACCCAAGAAAAAGTAAACCAGCCACGATAGCAAGAATCCACACCCATGATCATCCCAAGAGAAAACATCTTCCAGATGCCCCCAACTATACAGATTGGCCCTACCCAAAAAATACACCAAAGAAGGATACCCTCTCAGACCCATAAGTCAGCTTCCAAAGCAGCACCACTACAAATACCATTAAGACACTTAGCAGAGACAACCCAAGCCCCGATGCTGAAAACTGCAGCTACATATGTGCCAAAACTCATGACCTAATTCTTAGAAAATGAGTTCAAAGGTCTACACGTTGGAACAAGAACGATTGGTTGAACGTTTCGTACGTGGTTTCACTATTCACTCAAGTCGATAAAAGAAAGAACTCTTGAAATCATCATCACAAATCAAATTACCCCAGGGCGCTAACACACCTCAGTGGAACCCTGTGCTGTAAACAGAACACTGCGTAAGCCCAAAATATTTCAATATACAAGGACACAAGATAAAAGCAATTGAAAGAGCCCTATGGCATCACCACTGTCACCCGTCATTTGCCAACCTGTTCATGAAGAATTCGAATCCAGAGCCCCTGGCTCTAATGCCACCCACACCCAAGAACTATGGCCTCAAGATACATCCGATGACACATTTTGATTTGAGCCCCATGGAAAAGAAAACCGTAAACACATTTCCTAACACAGCTAAAAACAGCACACCACCCCAAAATTCCAAGTTCACCATTGTGAATGAAATAAACAAACAACTTACACCATTCCTATGATGTTACTAATCTGACAATAAGAGACAGATGGAAAAACCCCCAAAAAACTTAAGGAACCCCCCAACCCCAAGCCGTCGTATACCAGAACGAAAACTCCACACCAATCCACGACCTCAACGCCCATCCCGACCACTCCACCAGCACAGATCAATTCCGTTGGCCGAACAACACTAATTGCATGACACCAAACGCCTGCGCAGACAGACACAGAGTAAAGAACCAGAACTATGCAGACGCCTGACTAAAGTTACTGACAGAACGGGTCCACAAAAAATCAAAATCACCAGCTTGATCCACAAATAACACCACCTAAGACACGAATGAGATCCTTAGAAGAATCAACACAGACCTATGGCAACAGCTGTCTGCCCTTACATAAGAGTACTGACATAGATAAAATCAGTAAATACCTACATCAGGCATCACATCAAGAGCTGCCTTCTCAAAACAAGACAAAAAAAAGCAGCCCGAATCCTTAGCGAAAACCCTGCAAGAGACAAATTGTTGGGACCTGGAAAACCAGAAGGCACTAATCCAAAGCATTTCCCTGTGGCGTTTCAGATGCCCTCGGGCCAACATACATTGGGACAGACAATAGCACAGAATTTTAAGTACCGCCTGGATGAACACAAAATGCATTTAAGAAACGCTGGTAACACACCTCCTCACAGCTCAAACACATGAAAACCACAGGTTCAAAACATCAACTTCACATGGCACCAAAACCCTAGCTCGACTATCAGAAAAACCCTCCAGTCACAGGAATCATTCAGAGAAGCATTAGAGGATTGGAAGAAGTACAGACCTGAAAGCCATGCAATAGAAGAGATGATTCCACCCAGGGACCTGTCAATCATTTGAAAGCCTGTGTACCTCCAAACAGAAGATATCTCCATCACCACAAGCCAGGCAAACACCTGGGCACAACAGACTGCTCCCTGATAGCCTCCAGCTTCAGAACACCCCCCCACCAGGCACCAGACTGAACCTGCTTTTCTAATAGATAATTAGCCATCCTTTCACACCCAAGCCAGCTGCACTGAACAAGCCTCCAATACAAAGAACAGAGTGTTGCCAGCCAGTCAAAGCCAGCAAAATCAGAGAAACCGAAACACCAATCAAACAAAACTCCAAGCTCCAATAAACACAGACCAGCTCGCCAACCCAATCAGGATGTAGGTAAAAAAAACATCCTGCCACAATAACCTCATCTATCCCTACTCCTATCATAGGGCAGCCTCAAATTTAGAAACATACGGCGGGACTCTGACCACATAACAAACTCAATACGTCTTGATGCATGGCAGATTAGATATCTGCTGAAAGTTGCTACAACTTTAAAAGCACTACTATGACGTGGGCGGATAAATACCCGAAGGAAGCCTGGAACAGCACACATGAAGTCACCGGTCGAAATACTTAAAAAAACATGATATTATACTATATATATAGTGGTGTGTGTGTTTTGTTTTTTAAAGCCCTCTCGCGCGTATACTTACATTTGTATCTGTTTAGCTTCCTGTCAGCTCATTGTAGTTCTGTTAAATATATATATGTGTGTGTGTGTGTGTATGTGTGTTTGTGTGTAAAACATTTGAACACTCAAGTTGTTAGATAGAAAGTGGCATAAAAGAGTGGCAGATCTCTGAGCAATATAGCAGGTAATATATGAACAATTTCTAGAAGAACTCAGTGATAAGGAAAATGTACAGCCTGTGCCTTAGGTTGTGTCCCCAGGAAGATTTTTTTTCCCTATTAAATATCCAACCCGAGATACTTGTGCCCATCTTCTGATCCTTCACTGCATTGCATAACTTAAGGCCCTGTCCCACTGCACTTACAGATGCAAAGAGGATGTAAAACATTAAAAAAAGGTTGCCATCATTTGGAAAACACTATGCATCCGTTGTGTACTCATTGCATACATGTTTCATTCGCTCTATCCGTCGAGCATCTGTCCACTGCAATTTCATCTGTGCAAGAAGTTTTGAGCTGCACAAAACTTTGTGAACGGATGGACTTTCCGCCGTGTACAATGTAAATCCGCGACATACGAACAACAAACATTCCATGTCCATTTATCATCCGTTAAACATCCGCTGTATCCTCTCTGCATCCTCTGGGCAACCTTGCAACTCACATCCGCTGCAGCTGAAAACAGAAAGAGGGAGGAAACAAAAGGTACACGGAACGTCTACACAGCATTAGTAGCACGGAATAGAAAGGATGCGCAGTGAACGGTTTGCATCCGATATACATCTGCACAACATCCCCTTTATCCCCTTTCTTTCCTTTAGGCATACGTGATGCATCCGCTTCATCTGCTATGCGTCCGCTTCAAAATTATCCCCTGGAATCCCTTTGTAGGTGTCATCCGCTTCCATCCACTAGGCTTCCTATGAACATCTGTTTAATATCCCCGCTACATACTACCCACGTCCATTCTTTTCCGTTCTGTTTTAGGAAAATGTTCTGTAATATATTTGAAACAGATTACATTTACCTGTTTACTGAGCTCTTATTAACTATATTAAGTTACTCTTCCCCAACCTTATATTCTCCTGAAACAACCATTTCCACAATTACTATCAGAATTCCCAAAGATGCAATCTCAAGCCTTCAGAGATGTAAAGTAGGACATTGTTGCTTTGAAACTGTATGATAGTCTGTTGCAAGGGTCTTCAAACTTGGCAAGTTTAAGATTTGTGGACTTCAACTCCCAGAATTCCTGAGCTAACATGACTGGAGGAGAAATTATGGGAGTTGAAGTCCACAAGTCTTTCAGCTGTCAAGTTTGAAGACCTCTGTTCTATTGCATTTTTGTGGGCAAGTTCTTCATTTTTATATTGAACGCATGCTCTCATCCTTTTCAGAACCTTGGACTTACTCTTTGAAGTGGTGATATTATTATAATAATATGTATGTAACAGAAGAAAAGGAAATTACAGAACCATGAAGAGCTATTATTCAAAGAAACCCATTCATATTTGCTTTAGAGCCTCTACTATCTTGGGCCTAAAGCACTGAAAAGTGGCATTTAAAGCTGCTATTTTGGCCAATAAACTGGGATATACCTCAGTGAACTTTTTAGCACCAATTTCTAGATAAACAGAATAGGATAAAGGGAAAGTTGTAATCTTAGTTTTTATGTAGATACATCCATGTTGTTTTCTTGTGACAGAGTGGAAATAGTTTTCTATCAACGTATTTTCTAGAATGCTTTTCCTACAACTGTCTCTTCTATAGCCCTGGGATTTATTGGTAGCTCTTTACTTAACTACTCTCCAAATCCAATCCTACTTAATTTTTTCAAGACCAGACAAAGTTGGTTGTGTGTTGCCACCTACTGCTAACAACATATCAAGTCTTTTGAAAGAAACCAGCAATAAGCACATAATTCCCTTAATTTTGCAAAAGGCTAGTTGTATACACAAAGGATAGGATAGAGAGATACTTGGTAGAAAAAAAGTTAACTTGTCAATTGAAAAGTTCATGTCATAGGCTATCTACTCTGTTGCTAAAGAACTAGGTAGCTTAAGCTTTAGTTTGCAAGATTGGGTTGATTTTTTTCCCTTTGTGGAGCAACAGAATCAATAAAGGGTGTCAAATGGGAATTTCAACATCTGGAGAGCAAGACATGACTGGATCTATCTGGGTAAATCTGAATTTAAAATTCCTGTCCTTATATACTCACCTATAAATAATTAAGCAAATTAATTTAGCTCTAATTAGTTTATGTGCTTTCCTTTTAAAATAAATATTGTCTCACCCACCTATAGTTACCAGCAATATTTTTCAGTTTATTTATTTATTGGTCATTTGTTTGTTTTGCAGTTAGTTTCTCCAGATTCCAATGACTTTTTCCTGATATTATAGTCAAAGTTCTCCTTGCTCATTTGTCACTTTTGTTTGCTGCCATATTGAATATTGTAAATATTGTAAAAGTTTTTAAGGAAAAATATTCCAATCTGCTTGATTGCTTGGGTGAATATGTCAGTTTGCCTTCTTTCATTTTTAATTTTCTAAAAATTTTACTTTTTAAATTATGTGATGAGGAATTTTGTAAATGTTGTTAAGTTCAAATTATAAATAAAATTAACAAAATTAGTTTTGTTACCTAATTAATAAGATAAATGTAATAAGACTTGGGATGGAGGGGCCAAAAAAGTCAAACTAATAGACACACAATCAAAACCATCAACTTCACATTGTTCACATAAATACAGGTAAACACCAATCACTAATTCCTGGTGTGAGAATAGTTAATCAGCCAATGGGGAACAACAAAACAAAACAACATATAATAACTTTAATGTGGAGTCACAGACTTCACTAAATTTTATATTGTTTTAATCATTTGCTGTGTTCAACTCTTGATAAAGTTATAGGCAAGTACTCTTCATTCTACCCTATCTTTCAACTGTTCGATGTTCAACTTTGTATTCATTGATTGAATACTCAAAAAAATAAAATCCTGATATTGTAGTCAAAGTTCTCCTTGCTCATTTGTCACTTTTGTTTGCTGCCATATTTAATATTGTAAATATTTGTTCTCCAAAATTTACATATTTTTTTGCAAATTTGGATAATGCTGTGAGTGGGTGAGTGGCTTTTTTGGTCCTGGCAACTGCTTTGACAAATCCCTGCTGTTTCCTTGGCAAGATTTTGGAAGTGGTTTGTCATTGCCTCCTTCCTACAGCTAATGGGAAGGGACTGTCCCACTGTAAACAGCTAGCATTGTGCTTAAGAGAAGATTAGAATTCATGTTTTCCCAATATCTAGCCTGGTGCTTTTATCCTACACCAAACCAGTTCTCAAACTTTTTATGAGCAAATAGGAAGTCAACTGAATTTCTTCATCATCTATAACTTTACCAATACTATTTTGTCTAGCAAAGTGCAGTATGTATGATCTCCATACATAATCTTCATAGCATTCCTGAATCATCACTTCCCCATTTTAAGCCCTGACATCATTGCTGTAAACCAATCTGTTTATGATTCAGCTGTATGCCATCCAAATTCACTGCAAGGTCAATTTTCCATTTGAAAATAGTGTGGGGTGTTTTCAGGGGTGGGATCCAATCGGTGTTACTACCAGTTTGGTGATTTTACATTTCGCAGGTTGGTAGCAATTATTTTTTCTGCAGTCCTAACTATCCTCTGAAGTCTGTATCTGTCCTGTTGGGTTGCAGAACCAAACCAAACAGTTATAGAGGTACAGATGACAGACTCAATAATTCCTCTGTTGAATTGGATCAGCAGCTCCTTGGGCAATTTGAGCTTTCTGAGTTGGCGCAGAAAGAACATTCTTTGTTGTGCTCTTTTGATGATGTTTTTGATGTTAGGTGTCCATTTTAGGTCATGTGATATAATAGAACCTAGAAATTTGAAGTCTCTACTGTTGATACTGTGTTGTCTAGTATTGTAAGAGGTGGTAGCTTGGGAGGGTTTCTCCTTCATTCTACCACCATTTCTACGGTTTTGAGTGTGTTCAGTTCCAGATTGTTATGGTTACACCATGAGGCAAGTTGTACAACCTCCTGTCTGTATGTGGATGCATTGTTGTCTCGAATGAGACCGATCACTGTGGTATCATCTGCAAACTTCGGTATTTTAACAGATGGATCGTTTGACATGCAGTCATTGGTAAATAAGGAGAAGAGAAGTGGAGAAAGCACACAGCCTTGGGGGTGGAGGGCTGTGCTAATTCTACAGGGAACAGATGTGATTCTGCCTAGATTCACCTGCTGCTTCCTGTCTGTTAGGAACTGGCTTCTTTATCACCCTTTTCACCCTCTTTTCAAGTCACAATTTTTTTAAAAAAAGAAACCTCTTCTTTTAGTCTACTGTTTATCTATGCACAATCCAGAAATCATAATCTTTTCAATCCTGGTTCAGCGAAAGGTTCATTAGGAGTTACCAGAAATATCAAGCAAATAGTTTAGCCCTGATCAACTAGTCCAATTTTATATTCCTTCTAATTGCTATGCCCAATCTTGACCTTTAAATCATTTCTATGGCATTATAAAATTTTACCTCTCAGCACTCATTCAAGAGGTGCCTCAAAAGCTTTGCTCAGAGTATTTTGTAAATTCCATAAAAAGACATCATCTTTTTATATTAACTTTTATCTGTTCAATTTCTTTGAAAAGTGATTCTCTTTAGTACCTAGGACATTTCTATTACACCACATTTTATAATCCCCAGTCAATCTGTGATGGTCTTTCACACCTTCACAAACTAATTTATGAATTAGAAAACCAAACTTAATGTCTCACTCTGTGATTTCACAAATTCTGCAGTAACAAAAAATTCCTTACTTTTACCCATCAAAAAGGAAATAGGAGAAATTGTTTCCATCTGCCCATTCACCTTATTTTGAAGTTCATTGTGTTTTTCTGGTTGTGTGCAGTAAAACTCTGGTAGTTCCTAGGAAGAAAGGCTGAAAGGCCACAAGTTCTACAAAGGCTCTTTTTTTTCCTTTAAACAGCATTTTCAAATAAATTGCAGCTGAGCTGGAAATAAATCATCTCATTGCCCTAGAGTGTGTGTGGAGTGGAAATGCCCCAGTTTCGATGGTGAATGGCACTGAATCTCAGAAACTGATCAATACTATCACAAAGCTTCAAAACTTCAACCCTTGTATGAGAGTCTATTCGGACCAACCTTTGTTTCTTAAAGCAGAAAGGACTGGAAGAATGCTTCATTTTGAGCCTTGTCACTTCATTTTAACCTTCTAGTTGTAATTGTTTTTTAAATATTTTTTTAATATTTTTTCCTAAAAAATACTTAGATGAGGTTTTCCTATCTCAAACTATCTCAGGGAGAGCCATCCTTTCCAAAATGAGGACTGCTTCAAAATATCATTCAAAAACTTATGTTTCTGTCCTTGAAACTTGTTAAATGTGGTAGAGTGATTAAAATTATCTTAACAAGACTATAGTTCTATTGAAATAAGGTTTTCTTTTTTGTAATAGCTTTTTATCTTATACAAGGCTTCTTGCTTTATAACTTTTCAACCAGTAATCATGTGGCATTTTTTCAAACACATTTTATGAATCTGAGGGGAAAAATAGGACCAATTAAAGCAAATGACTTTAGTTTAAAATAAATGTTTGAATAAAGTAATATAGGAGTCTTTAAGTAGGTAGATAGGTTCATGGGTTTGTTTTGTTTTTAAATTACTGGTTTTCTTAAAGGTTCCTCATGAACTGAAAGACTATAAAGAAATAACTTGAAGTAAGTTTGGATGTTTGTATTTTGCATGTTACGCTCGGTGTTTTGCCTGAAGCCAAGAATTAAAATATTGCATGATGATATACATTAATTCTCTTGATAGTGGTGAAAACCATTTCTGTAATCCAATTACTCTTGTGAGGCTATTTAAAAGCTTACAGGGAAGTAAGTAGAACAATGGGAGCATTTGGGCTGAGCTGGAAACAGGCTGCAATTGAAAACAGAAGGGGAAAAAAACACAACTTGTTCAGGGAGGTATGCCTGCCTGATTTCATCAAAGCATAGTCCTAAAATCATAAGAAGAATATTTGCTTCTTAACATCAGCAGTCAGAAAGAGCTACACATAATTAGATGACAAGCAGAAAGCACTCTGTTCCTTAAGATTTTAATGACTCCAGTTAGGTCTCTGCTGCTTCAAGGATGTTTTTGCTTGATGAAAAATGGTAGATACAAGGGCCCCTTATACTTATAGCTTATGTACACTTGGTTGTCCATTGTTTCAGCTCAAGGAGGGTCTCTTAAGCCAAAAGAGGGAGCATCATTTCATTTGAGAACAGAGAAGTCAATGGTTCACTTGACCTCCTGGCTTACTATTTTTCCTCCCTGAGGACATACATTATCCAAGAAAAGTTTTGTGTCATTCTCTGCTTGCAGCTGGAATCATTGACATAAAGAAAGCTACAAATGAAATCTGAATAAAACTCATTGAAGGAACTTTTTAAAAGATCTGTTATTTAGCCTGAACCCAGACATTTTTTTAAACATTAAGGGAGCAATGCAAACAAAGGATCCTTGAGCAGTCCTACTTTGCTCAGGATAGGCCCAATGTTCTAAACAATCTAAGCAGTTTTAAATAAAACTTATATTTTGATGAGCTTGTTAAATCTAAGATAGAAAATGAACATGGAGCATTTATAAGCACATAAATATTGATTTTCACATACACAAAAAAGGAGGATAAAGGGTAGATAATTATCAAACTGGTATTGTCTCTGATATAGCAATAGCATTTAGACTTATATACAGCTTTACAGCCTCCTCTAAGTGGTTTACAGAGTCAGAATATTGCCCCCAACAATTTGGGTCCTCACTTTACCCACCTTAGAAGGATGGAAGGCTGAGTCAACCTTGAGTCGTTGAGAATCGAACTGTTGAACTGCTGGCAGTCAGCAGAAGTAACCTGCAGTACTACATTCTAACAACTGCACCACCAAAGCTCTCTGATATCTTCTTATACTTGTGTTATTTCTTTTAAGTTTAGGGTACATCTTTATATAAGGTTTTTCAAAAGCAGCTGTGACTTTTCCAGCCTCATGACATAGCTGTGAGTCTTCTTACTTCTAGTTCTGCATCAATTATTGAAAACCAGAGAAAAACCAGTTTCCCTTCTGAAATTCTCAAGAGAAAGAGTAGCTCAGGTGGGACACTGGTTGAATGACACTGTTCATAATCTTATTAGTCAGCTAGTGGAAGAACTGGTTGGTTTATAAGTTGTTTAGTTGTTCTCAGCATTTCAAGAATAGCAGCAGTAAAGACAGTGAGAATAGGTTTGTGAGGGATTTGTGACTAGAAATAATTTAATTTGTCTCTGGAAGTAAGAAAATGATAGAGATCAGAATTTTTCCTGATTTCTCTCTATAGAAAGTAAAAGGTAAAGGAGTCCCTGCTGACTTTACTCCTCTAATCACTACCAAATTTAGGGGGCGGTGCTCATCTCCATTTCAAGGCCATTGAGAAGTGCTGTCTGAAGATGTTTATGCGGTCATGTGGCCAGCATGATGTCATGTAGTGATGTTACCTTCCCACCAGTGGTATCTATTTGTGTACTTGCATTTGCATGCTTTCAAAGTGCTAGGTTGTCAGGAGTCTCTCTATATAAAGCAAGGCAAGCTTAAAGACAGTGGAACAAGAATCTTGCAATGTATGGTGTTTTCCTAAAGGCTGCTTTTCCTTTTGTGTTATTTCATTCTTAAGCCAGATGTGTGTGGAGTTCTCGCTTAGATTCTTTCCAATATAAATGAATGAATATGGAGGGGAATGTTTCTACCGTAGCTGCTGAATGTGTTGTGTTTATGATTATTTGTTTTAATTATTTTTTTCTTGTTATAACCTGTTCAGAGTCATGAACTTGAGATGTATAAACTGAATAAAAAATGAATAAAAATGAATAATGCTTAATATTTAATACAAGAATCCACTTCCACAGCTCAAGTCTCCTATCGAGATTGTTTCTCCAATTTAGGATTTTGTCAATATATTATGTCAGTGTGTGTGTGTGTGTGTGTGTGTGTGTGTGTTAGTAGTTAGTCACTTCTTTCTCTTTATGTAACTTTTTCACTTCCCTTGAATTTTTTGCTTTTTATTTCTTTTTCTCTTTTCTTTTTGTGAGTTCTCCTTTTGTGAGTTCTCCTTTTCTTGCTTAACATATTCCATGTATGTATGCATATACTGTATGTATGTATGTATGTATGTATGTATGTATGTATATAATACATTATGGGAATTTTATATAAAAATGTGCCACTTATATGGAATTAGAATATCCATTCATCTCTTCCATGCATTCCCCAAAGTATGCTTTTATAGAAAATGATAAGAGTGGAAGTCCAAGAAGAATCATAGAAGCTAGAATGAAAATTCAATTGTATCTGCAAGATCTAAAGAAGCTTCCAAAAGTTATATGAATTTGTAAGACATACATGTGTAAAGATAAAGGTATAGGATTTGGGATGTAATGAAGAATGTTTATTTCTGCTGCTGGAAGAAATGCCTAAATATGAAAAACATACAAGGTTAGATAGCTTGGTAAAACTAACATGAAATGGTATTCAAAAGCTCACATCAGATATGGTTTCTGTTCTGTTTTTAAACAAAATAATAATAACAGCAATATTCTGGAGCTTAAACACAAATGATTTGTTTGTTTTTTAATCATCAATTATAACCGTGAAAAACAAAAAAGAATAATTAATACAACTATGTTCAATACACATTTAAAAAATAGTCAAAGCTTTGATTACACTTCTGTGCTTTCATCTTGACTATGTTGACCATACTTTGTAAACATTCCTGAACATTGTGATATGTTCTTCTCTTCGTTCTCATCTTAACTTCTTATTATTCCCTTTCCAAGAATTCAGTTCCATTTCTGTTATTACTGCCGTTTAAGATGAATTTCAAAGCTATTATATTTCTCAAGCCCAATATCATGTTCTACTTTTTGACCAAGAATCATAATAGTCAACAATGAAACAAATAAATATTTTTATGGAACGGAGAAAAAGTTGAAAAATAACCAATGCAAATCCATTCTTGTGGTAATTTGTGGGACATCATGACAACTGAAAAGAAAAAAAGAAAAAAATAGAAGGAAAGGAAATATCACCATGTACTCCTAATACTGATGGCAGTGAGAATTAGTGGAAAAATAAAACAGCACTACTGTCAGAAAATTCACTGTGTCATTAACAGAAACCAAAGTAGGGTTTTTTTTTAAAAAAAATTGATTATATTGTAATAGTACTATTACTCTTGAAAATCTTTATGAAATGGCACCTATTTTAGCCCTGAAATAATAAAATAGGATCATAGATGCAAATGCATGAACAGTTTCTTTTTCATTACAGTAATGAAAAGGTAATTCTATGGTAGTTTTTTTTTTTTTTTTTTTAANTTTTTTTTTTTTTTTTTTTAAATAATGTCTTGATGGGGACTTGTCTCTCCTGATTGAAGTCTCGTACATGCAAGGCACCGAGTGGAAACTTTGGTAACTGTGAAACATTGTACTCTAATATTGAACATTGTCATCTGAATCACAGCAGAACAACACACAAATTGTCCTTTGATGCTTCTCAACCAGGTGAATGTTTGGGCATTGCTGTAGCCTGAATGACACAGGTGTCTGGCCTGAGTGAAAAGATGCAGCTTACATTACAGGCAGATCTTGACTTACAACCATAACTGAGTCTGGAATTGTGGTCCTAAGACATGCTGCTTTTTCAGCAGATCATCCATTTGACCAATGTTACAATCTTTTTTTGCAGCAGGCATCAAGTGAATCTATTTTTTGCAATGGACATTTTTTTTGCCAGATCCTGGAAGTAAATGCTGGTTTCTGACAGCCCCCCTCCCCCAATATCACAAATAGCAGTTACAGGACTCCAGGATGTTGCAATTGGCCATAAATTGCTGAGTGCCCAAATGCAATCATGTGACAATGGGGGTGTGGCCTGATCATCAGACTCTATCTGGATCGCTAGTAGCCCTAGGGACATCTATCATAACTGATCATAGATCAAGGGATTACCTATAGTAACTTCAGTCATGTAAAGATTTATTATTTTCAATTAAAAATATATGTTTTCTCACAATATGACAGAAAGAATCATTTCTTTTCTCTGTTTACTCTTTTCCAATACTTGTTAAATTGATAATATATGTGAGTAGACAATATATCTGTTATGATTTCAAACGGATGCAGTATTAAATGTGATAATATCTTGCAAGCTTTTAAGAAACTGGCCTATGGTTTCTGTCGGTCTCCCACCTTATCCTAGGCTAGTGACTGATGCTGGGATAAAGATCCATTGTATCTGAAAAGAAAGATGGAAGAAGGTGGGAAATGCTGATAGTTATAAGTTGTTTAACTCAAGGAAGGATTAGAAACCTTCAGTGCAACTATAATCAAGAGTACTTAGGAGCTAGGGATTTTAAGCATACTTAATACCAACAGAGAATATCTAAATAGAACCATCAACTTTCAGAAAGTTCAGAGAGTTGGGTTCTGATAGATATAGACCTTTAAATTTTCTTAAGTAGCTCTTTTAATGCACATGTGATGACCCGGGTCGTGGCATAAAGGCAACATCGTAAAATAAGCAATGAGTTCCTTTATTATCTCCAACTTTGTCCCCAATGTCCAGGTTATCTTCAGCTGGAGAAAAACTCTCCCAGGAACAGCCCTTAACTGTAGAAAATTCAGTCCAAAACAAGGTACACACAAACTATAACTTAAAATCTAAACAAACCAAACTGAAGTAGTTAGCTTGACAGGGCAGGAGAAGGAATTTCAGACTTGAAAGCACGGCAAAACTCACACAGTTAGGAAGATGCCAGGAACACAAATAAGCCATGACTCTACAAAATAATTTCACGTTTACTCCCAACAGCTTGCTATGTGCAGCTTCCTTTTTTTATACACTGTGTTCCCAGCTGCAGCTAATGAAGGGAATCAGGACCCTTTCCTCCCCTGTAAGCCACACAACCCATGTTGCTCTCTTCTCGATTCCTCCCGTGTGCCCTAGGATGAAGAGGGGGTGGGCCTGGGTCTTCCTCTGAATTCCCTCTCCCTTCTTCTACCTTTCCCCTGCACTGCCCAGCAGGGGACTTTGAGCTTCCTCAGTTTCTTCCACAGCCAATGGAGTCACAGTCCCACTCCCTGTCAGCTGTTCAACCTCCTCCTCCAAAACAGATTCTGACAGGAGCATGACAGCACACTTGTCAACACTGCAATTTCCAAGTGTCATTAGAGCTGGCAAGCAAAACCTGAAATTCTTTAGATGAAACATAGTCATATACGTAAAGCTGTCAAAAACAAAAAAGGCTCAATAGACAAATCTTCTATCTGCTATTTCTTTAGGTAAGAAAAATAATAAAAAAACCCAAACAATTTGGTATATTTAGAACTATGTTTCTAAACCTTAGTAACTTTAAGATGGGTGGACTTTAACTCCCAGGATTCTGCAGCCCACACACATGGACTGGGGAATTCTGGGAGGTAAAGTCCATACATTGTAAAGTTTCTGAGATTGAGAAATACTGATCGACAGAGATACTGGAGCATGTGTTGTTTGGATGGGGATAGTCTACCTTGGGATAGACTACCTTGGGCATAACCTCTCAATAGTACCAATAATAAGTTTTTCATCTTGTTAAATATTTCTTTTCCTTTAGCCATGTTCTCAGTGCAATTCATCGACATACTCCATGGACTAGAAATTGATACCAATTAAAATGAAAAGACTTGTGATATTTTCCCATATGTTTATAATATGATGTAGAATGTGACATGAAATCACATTTTAGAGTCATTCATTATAGCAAACTATGGTTTATTTAGTAGTGCTAGGTGCACAAAGTATCCCTTTCTAGTTATGGTGTGAATCTCCTACAATTCCATTTCATTTGGTGATTATTCTACCAGTGTGAAATGCTACATCATTTCTCATACAATACATAATTTTAAATACTGAACTTTGTTTCATCATTTCTGAAAACTAAATATATTTACATATAGGGTTGTAGCTGTTTCTTAAAGCATGCTGTTCCTGTCCTCTTGATCATGTTGCTATTTTGACTCTTTACAATTCACTTTTTAAATTGCAGACACCAAAACACTCTGTGTGTATGTGTGTGTGTGTGTGTGTGTGTGTGTGGTGATCTTTTGATAATGGAGATGAACCCATTTTTTTTTCATCCTTGTAGACCTGCACTTGCTCAAAACCTGATTGTAAGGTCAATGACAATATACCCTTAAATGATAATAATCCCACTTACAAAAAGAAAAAAAAGGCAGAATTTTCTATTTCTCCTGATAATTAACATATTCTACAAAATGATGAGAATGAGAACAAGGAGAACAAAAGAGAAAAATGCATAAAGTATACTTTGATGAACTGCCTATTAATTGCCATCCAGATGAATTAGCATATGATAACAGATAACAGATAATCAGAGTTGGAAGTGACCTTGTAGGTCATCTAGTCCAACCCTCTGCCCAAGCAGGAGACCCTTCGCCATTTCTAACAAATGGTATCCAATCTCTTATTGAAAGTCTCAAGTGATGACAATCCCACAACTTCCAAGGGCAAGCTGTTCCACTGGTTGATTGTTCTCACTGTTAGAAAGTTTCTCCTGATACATACTACTCTTTCATCTGTGCCAGAGGCTGTCCAGGAACAAAAACACATTAATCATCTATTAGATCACGAAGGTCAGAAGAAATTACTAAACAAATATTGAACGAATTCCATAACTAGAAGGCACCTCTATTTATTGTATATTTTAGGATAAGCCAATTGCCACCAGAAGTGTGAACTCCATAGACTTGATTACTGGCAGAAGCCTAACAAACAATGCCAAATTAAGCTGAAGCAAAGGAGCAGCTATTTGACAGCTTCTCAGAGTAGTGGATTTTGCTACATCAAGTCAAAGAGGTAGCATTCAAATGGGACAAATACAAATTTGATTTCTCTGTCACATAAGGCTAAGATACTCAGTACAAATTCACTACCTCATTGTTGTTTTTGATCTACAGTAATATTTAGACATGTTTTAAACTTGAAAAGCTTTAGGGGAGATTAAGTACTACCAATTATGCCTGCTGACGATTCAGTCATTCCCAGAATGAGTTTCATTTGGTTTATGGGACTTAGTCCCAAAATAAATATGAAAAGATTTGCAAAATCAAATTGGGTTCCAACTATGCTTGTGAGACTGGATATAGTTATAATATTTGTGTTATCTTTTTTCACTAATTATTCACTATATGAAAATGTACATGCTTGGTACAGCCAGCACAACATTTCTCTATATTCGATTCATCAAATGCATTGATACAAGAAATACTGTATCATCCAAGATCTAAAGAAAGAGCAGGAATCAGAGACAGAGGAACGTATGCAAAATCTGGCATTTTATTCCTGATTTAACTGTAGTTATTTTCCTACTGCACAAGTAAATCTCTTTACAGATTGAAAGCCATCTGTTCTGAAATATGCTTGGCTTCATAGGGCAGTCTGCCTTAGCAATCAGTAGTGAGTGCCTCATTCTCCTTTCATAAATAAATAAAGAGGGTCACATATCTTGACTTTGGAACCCTCTTCTAAGGTAAATTCTTGTGATGTTGATCATGATGCATTTTTAATGGTGATTATAGACTTGGTATTTGGACTTTAACTAAATCATTTTTAATGTTATGAATAATTGTATTCGGTACTAAATTTCCACTGTTGTTGCCTCTTGCTTTATGCTCTTATTTAATTTCCGTAATTGGATTTTCATTGCTTTTAAATTTCATGTTATCTGTTTTGCAATACATCTGCCTGAAGTAGCATGATAGGAATTCTCTAAATATGCAGCTTTTTGGCAAAAAGAATTGCTGCAGCACAGTCAAAAAGCTTAACTCTTAGGTTATTAGATTGCCATGGAGTTTCCCTACATGTTTCAATTCAATATAGTCTATATATACTGCTCAAAAAAATAAAGGGAACACTTAAGCAACACAATGTAACTCCAAGCCAATCACACTTCTGTGAAATCAAACTGTACACTTACGTAGCAACACTGATTAACAATCAATTTCACATGCTGTTGTGCAAATGGAATAGGCAACAGGTGGAAAGCATAGGCATTTAGCAAGACATCCCCAATAAAGGAGTGGTTCTGCAGGTGGTGACCGATACCCCGAAAACAGGAGTGGTTCTGCAGGCTGGGTGACCACAGACCACTTCTCAGTTCCTATGCTTTCTGGTTGATGTTTGGTCACTTCTGAATGCCAGGCAGTGCTGTCACTCTAGTGGTAGCATGAGATGAGTCTACGACCCGCACAAGTGGCTTCGGTAATGCAGCTCATCCAGGATGGAAATCAATGCGAGCTAGTGCAAGAAGTTTCTGCGTGGTCTGTCAGCCTAGTTCCAGAGCATGGAACAGGAGACAAACCAGTACATCAGGAGATGTGCAGGAGGCGTAGGAGGGCCACAACCCAGCATCAGGACCCTAACCCACCTTTGTGTATAGGAGGACAGGAGGAAGACTGCCAGAGCCTGCAAAATGACCTCCAGTGGCACATAAATGTACATAGTGGACTGCTCAAATAGTCAGAACCAAGACTCATGAGAGGTGGTATGAGAGCACCGACATCCCGGTGGGTGTGTTTCAGCCCAACACATGCAGGATGTTTGGCATTTTGCCAGAGAACACCAAGATTTGCAAATTCGCCACTGCCCCCTGTGCTCTTCAGAGATTGAAAGCAGGTTGCACACTGAGCAATGTGACAGACATGACAGCTTCTGGAGACATCACAGAGAAGTTCTGCGGCCCTGCGAGCATCCTCCAGCATGACACCCGTTTGCAGTGGGTCAGTAATGATGTGGGTGGCATTTCGCTTTAGGGGCCACACGAGTCCTCTAAAAGCCTAAGACTCAGATCACATAGTTTTTGTAGCGAAGCATCACAGGTATTGAGTTATTATTTTGGAACAAAGTAATAAATGTTTGTATGGATGGATTACTTCAAAATTCCTGTGGAAACCCTGGTAACATAACATGTTTATCCCTATCCCATATTTCTCAACACTTAAGTTTTTCAAATGGAATATAAACAGGAAATGTCATGAGGAAAGAAACACTATGAAAGACTTTTTCTCCAGTTTTTAATTCATGTGTATTATGAATACATATTAAAATAATAATATAATTATAATAATGAATAAATATAATAATAATAATAATAATAATAATAATAATAATAATAATAATAATAATAATAATAATAATAATAATAATAATAAAGCAAATGTATCTCTAAGAACTTGACGAAATGGAAATACTGAGTCTGAAAAGGGAAGTCAGCATGCCTAGTATTTAAATGGAGACCAGGCTATAACTAGTCTGAAAAGTCAAAATAATAAAATAAATGCCCAGAAAAATAGTATGAAAAGCTGTTGAGTTTTGGTGTGGTTATGTCCTTGAGCTCACTGGAAGACAAGCTCAGCACAAAAGAGATGTAATCATTATATCTTTAGGATGGGATTATGAATCGATTGTATTTGTACTGAGTTTGTGTCACCACAATTACTTTTCTTGGACTAATCATTTGGGATATTGTCAATAATGTCAGCATACATCAAAGAAGAAATCTATTGTGTGTATCTGTTCGAAGTGACTCTGAATGAATTGTGAGGTCTGAAGGAAGAAGTATGCTTCGTATAGATAGTTAAACATAATTTCTTTAGGGATTATCTAGTCAATTGGCAAAACTATGTCTCTTGAAGTATGGCCAGATACATCATTCTGAAGTCAAGGTTGTTTGAAAAGCTTTGTGCTCATGTGATTGTAGAAACCTGACCTTTTAAATCTATTGTAACAAAGCTTTTAATGATTAAGTGGTTTTGAATATTAAATCTTGAAATCCTGTGCAATTTTTCTGTTTGGAAGTCCACCTAGAAATTGGTCTATTTTCCCATTGATTTGGGAATGAGAAAATAACTGCAATATGAAGTATATAGAATTCCATTTTGTGCTCTTGCTTATCAGCTGTAAGGAGTCACAGTAAAAATTTAAAAGTTGTAAAATTATTTTTTTTAGTAGAAACATCTTCCCAGAGGTACGTGCTATAAATCTATATAGATATGACCTGTGCTCAGGGTGGGATTTCTTAACTGGTTATGTGGTTGTGGCCTAATTTGTGAGTGTGGCTTAGTAGTCACATGACTGGCTGGTCATGGCTTGTATTGTAAATATTTATGTAAATATTGATTTTTTTATTAAAAAAGAGCAACTTTTACCCAAAATCAGGCAAAGCAGGCAGGCAGATTGAATTGCTGGCAGAATCACAGATTCACTCAGAGATCTATCTTTCTGCAATCTATTGCCTGAGTCTGTCACATAAAATTTGNTAAAATTTGCTTGCAAGCAAACTCACAAAATTAACTCACAACACACCATGTATGTAAATATTGAATTTTTTATATAAAAAACAGCAACTTTTACCCAAAATCAGGCAAAGCAGGTAGATAGATTGAGCTGCTGGCAGAATCAGATTCACTCAGAGATTTAGCATTCTGCGATCTATTGTCTGAGTCTGCACTGAAAAATAGAAGCTTCAGTCCAAAGGAAGGTTCAACTCCGCTTTTAGATTAGCTAGAAACCAAGAAATCCACTGATTTCTTGCTTTCTAGATAATCTAAATAATACAGCTGATTGTCAGAACAGCTGATGATGGGGGAGAAAAAAAGGAAAAATAGCAATTTATCAAAAATTAAGTGAAGGCACAATGCAGGCAAGTTGGATGGCATGCATGCCAGATAAGGAGTGAGTGGGAGGGCAGGGGCCAGCCAGTGGCATGATTTGCCGGTTCTCTGAACTGCAGAAACATAACAATTGGTTCTATAAAATGGTCCAACCAGATAGAATCCCACCTCTAGCTATGGTATCAGGTAGAATTGCAAAACAGAGAATGAAAGGTATTATTTCACTATCATGCTATGGTGATAATCACCATTAGAAATATCAGAATTTCTAATAGCCACTGTTTTATTTTAAAATAATCCCCATTTTATAGTTTAGATTATTTAATTTTAAAACCCAGATTTCAATTTTATCTTTTTCCAGGTTTCCATCAATTTTAGCTGGAATGATACAATATAGAACAATCTGGCAATCAGTCTTTACTTTGAAAATATTATTTGTAACACTGTCAGTCTAAGTGTAATTCTAGTTTGTTCACACTTTTCCAGAAGTACATTGCAAACTACAAGAAGTAGATTTGGTGTTATAGGTCACTTCCTATTCTTGCCCCTATACTTAGAACTGAAGTGAAATCTGAATATGATCCCTGAAAAACTGACATCAGTGCTTTCAGGGGTAAGCAGAATGTTTCAGGAGGAAAAAAAGAAAAAGAAAGAATATTCTATTTCAGACTGGCCTATTTTGCACATCCCACTGGGAATGCTTACTACTGTATTTTACTCTTAAGGAATTCAAATGGCAGTTTTGTTCCAGCCAAACAACTGTTGCTAACAAGACCTTCAGATAATGAAATTGTGATAACATGTATTTTAATCATGATTACAAAAAAGGCAATATTTTTAAAAATATTTTTATTGGACTTTTTCAGGCACACAAAAATATTTAATATTTGTGCTATTTGTTCACAATATTTATACCTAGGCATAATGTATAAAAATACAATTTTTATGTAATTACATCTACATTGCTGCAAAATCATTACAAATTTTTTTTTGTCAAAATGCTGTATTTTTTACAATGTTCTTACATTGTCCACTAAACAGCAATGATTTTTATATGACAGAAAATGATTAAGAAAGCAGATTCAGATATAAACTTAGTACATGTATAACATACCCACAAACACTTCCAAGCCCAGGCATATTATACATACAGATGTTTTGCACTTTTTTGATGCATGGAGCTATAGACAATGAACCTACACATAGTAAGAGTGCAGTTTTCTTTTTCCAAATTAGTAAAGAAATACTTGAAATAAATCCTGGAACATTGTTACTCTCTGATCAAGGGCTATATTCTCACTGCATTAATCATCTCTTTCTACATGAGTTGTTAAGCCCAAATACAATTTTACTTTACAAAATGCATGGAATGATCACTAGCATCATGAAAATGAAATTCAATTGTGAGTAAGTAAGATTCTACATTTAGGCAAGAAAAACAGGTACAATATATGTACCTTGCTCAGTAGTGGTGATTATGAGAAAGGGATCTTGGAGTCCTAGAGGGCAATCTTTAAATATGAGCCAGCAGTGTGCTGCAGCTGCCAAAAGCCAACACAGTTCTAGGCTGCATAAACAGAGATAGAGTCAAGATCATGTGAAGTGTTAATACCACTTTATATTGCCTTGGTAGGGGTACACTTGGAATACTGCATTCAGTTTTGGTCGCCACAATGTAAAAAAGATGTTGAGAATCTAGAAAGAGTGCAGAGAAGAGCAACAAGGATGAATGGCCCGGTCCCACTGGCCGATGGACACAAAACGTATGC